>VZTO01002763.1:30808-59347 GCA_013400615.1 Syrrhaptes paradoxus | reverse complement strand
CGGGGCTCGCAGGCGGGCGGTGCGGTGGGGCTCGGGGCCGACAGCCGCCGGCGGCGGGGCGCAGGGGGTGCGGGGCCGGGTTCGCCCCTTGGGCCGCACGGTGGGAGGCGACGGCAGAAAATCCTCCGGGTGCGGCCCCGTCCCGGCGCCTGGGGGCTCCCCGGTGACCTGCGGCCCCGCCGGTGCTGCCTTCGGGAGGACTGGGAGTGCGTCCGAAGTGGTGCCGCACTCCAGTGTCCAGAGCATCTTCATATTTTTCTGGCTGTTATTTTTTCTCTCCTGTTTTGTAAGGTATTTCGGGTGAAGATGAGTGACTGAGCTCATTTAGGTGTTCCTGCTCTGCCAGGGGGATGGGACTGGATGATCTTTCGAGGTCCCTTCCAATCCCTAACATTCTGTGATTATCATCTCGGACCATTTCTCTGCAGCCAGATTTCCTTCTTAAACCCTCAGCATCCCTTTCTTGGGCTCTTGAAGAGGAAAAGCCAAAACCTAAATGAGCGTTAAGCTAACATTTTGTTGAGAGAGACTTTTTCAGCTCTTTCCTGAGATGCTTGAGCAGGGAGTTTGCCTGAATGCATCCAAATGGCAGGTTATGAAAGGTTATGAAAGTTGTCCAGGAGTTTTACAGGAAGTTGCAACTCATGTTTGTGTCGCGCAGCAGATACCACTGAGGTTTCCGGAATGGATGTTTACAGGTTATGTGTGGTGTTATGGAGAATGTCAGAGATGTGCTGGGCCTTGTGTCTTGTGTTTAAATTTATCTGCTTGTGATGATCCTGTCTGTTTGCTTGGTAAATTGAAGGAGGCTTTTAAGAGAAAAGCAAACACAGATGGAACCATAATAAAGGTACAGTGGTGTCAGAGTATTGAGAGTCCTTCTGTAAATGCAGATGGAGTTAGGAGTCGGAAGGGTCTGCCCGCCTGACTCAGGCGGTTGGCACCACTGACGCTTTCTGGGGCCCGAGCGTGGATGAGCGCAGTTACGTGTCGTAGCGTAGCGAGGAGGAGCCGATCGCAGCCTCTGGTTTTGAAATGGAGCCGAATTTGTTCATTTACGGTGATAAACATGAGGTGGCAAAGCAGACCCCAGCCTGAAGTGGCAGGTCCCTAGGCCCCTGTGGTTTTATCCTGAGGGCAGTGAAAGCAGATCCTCGAGGAGTGTCTGTGGGGTGGGGGAACTGTGGGAGACAAAATCCCATTTGATGGTCCATGTACAGAAAACAGCATGGGGTCTTTTATGGTAAGAATAATTAAGCAGAATCAAAATTACAGAGGGGTTTTTGGCAGCCACTGTAACCTGAAAGTTATGTTTTGGGTTATCAGTGTGTTGTGTGAGTGGCTAGTGCCACCTTCCAGGGACCAGACACCTCACCACGGGCAAGAGTGCCAACGCCCCAGCACTCGTCTGATGTCCTGGCTGCTGCCAGGGCCTGGTGCCTGTGCCTCGGTTAGGGTTTGTGTCTGAAAAACTCCACGTGAACACACTCTGCTGTTCAATTAGGAAGACTTTGCGAAGGGTGGCTCTGTCGCCCTTGACATTTTTCCTGCAGATGCTGTAGAAGGCATTCGGCATGTTACCGTTGCATACGATCAGAATTTTTTATGAGCCTTGTTATTTCGAAGAGCCAAATATATTTCAGCAGCCTTAAAATGCCCGCACTTACTATAATGGCTGCGTCATTCTAGCAAACCCAACTGCCCGTTTGGAAGGAAGAGTAGAGATGTGTCATTTTATAAAGAGTTGCAATGAGGGTGGTTTTTACCTGCAGGTGAAAAATTATGAATGTGTTGCTTTGTTACTGTGATTTGTCACTTGCGCATTTGTCATCACTGATTTGATGTACTTTCTTCTCTGCTTGAGGAGCTGCTGGCTACAAATAACCAGTAATCTTTTGCTTTTCTCTGAAATCTCTTTAATTGTATGTGTGCTTCCTTTCCTTCGCTGTGTGCGGTCAGGTGCAGGCTGCTGTCTGCCAGAGGCCTTTTGTACTTTGGGTAAGAGAAAAAAGCGGTTGTGTCTGATGTGTCATGGGCTTATAGTCATCATAACTCGATAACATGAAATTATTAGTCATGTTTTCTTCTCAGTGGTCCAAGACAGTTCCTGAGTTTCCTGCATGTCTCTTTGACAAGTTTACATTTCCTCTGAGTAAGGACAATACTGACCTTTTTTTAAGCAGCCTTTTGGGCAGCTTCAGTGCCGCGGTTTCCAATCTCAGCTGTATTTGCTGCCTCTCCTCGGTGGGGCTGAGCTCAGTCCACTGCCGACCCTCGCGTTACATTGCAGCCTGCAGACCCCTCCGCTGCACTGCATGCCTGAGCAAACCTGGGGCTTGGCCCAAAGCCTATGGACAGAATTATCCCCAGTTAGATTAAAGTTATAGTGGAGGAGAAGGTGTAACTGCAGTGATATCAAATCCCAAATGTGGAGGCAGATGCAATCCTTGTGCAGCCTTGAGGCGTTACAATTCCTGGCAATTCCATGCCTGTGCTGTAAACTGTGGCTAATTGACCTGGTCTCCTGATTTTGCTCCTCTGAACTTTCTAGGTAAGTAGAAACAGCACGACTGTCCTTTTAATGCTGGGGTGATTCCTGCTTAAAAACACTCTTCTTAATATAAAGTTTTTAAATTTTCCTTGCAAGAACTGTTGTCTCTTAGAGGCGGTGAGATAAAAGGTGGATATGCAAAATATCCCAAACAACTGCTCCATAAATTCTTAAGACCTGACAGCACATCAGTAGCCTTGCTGCAGTTGTGAAGTTACCTGGTTTGGAGTTTCTGTTCATTTTAAAAGGTAAATAATGGACATGTTCAATATTAAAAAGCTGTTACTGGTGAACAGTGATTATAAAACTTGAAAGCATGGTCATGTTTGTACCGTCATAGCTGGGCCACAACTGGCAGCGCCTGGAAGCCCATCTGCGCCGTAACAAAGCTGCCGGACGTCCTGGGGCAAGCGGGGCCCAGGAGCATCGCCTGGTGGCTTCGAATGCGCACGTGTGCCTTCCAGATACCCTTATCGCCCCAAAGCAGGGTGCCCCGTGCCAGCCACTAGGGTTGGTGGGGCTTTTTTGTTTGTTTTCTTTACATTTAGTAGCTGGAGCACAGTTCTGCACTGGTGGGCAGTGTTGGGGGGGTGTTTCGCTTCTCTGGTCTGCCAGAACCTGAAGACAGGACCTTGTGTGGTTTGGGCAGAGATTTCTCAAAGTTTGAGGAGAGACGAAAGATTTTTTGAGAGAGAGGTGGGATACTGGAAGTTACTTCCAGTCTGCTTTTGTTCTGCTAGTGTTGAGCTTGATAGCCGCTCTTCAGGAAATTTGAAACCTTGCACGCCATCCCAAATACTGAACTGAAGGAGGCGAAGGTGCAGTCAGGGGAAAGGTCTCTGTGGGAACAGGGAGGAAGCAGACTGCTTCATGGGTGCTTCTTGAAAATGGAACATCCCATAGGATGGGAGAAAGGTCTTGCAGATGCCTGAGCTAGGCGTAAGACCTGTCCTTGGCAGACACCCGTTAGCAGCTGCCAGAGAGGCCAAGAGTTTTGTCTCATTGTCTTCTCCTGCCTTTTGGACGGGAAGGAAACATAGGNCACCCGTTAGCAGCTGCCAGAGAGGCCAAGAGCATTGTCTCCTTGTCTTCTCCTGCCTTTTGGTTTAGACGGGAAGGAAACATAGACACCCCTGGAATCTCAGAGAGGCTCATGCCCCAGGATGCCATCTCTGGTGGACCAGCACGCAGGCTACAGCTGGCAGCGAAAAGCCCTCCCTAAGCCTGGTGGTGGTTTAACGAGTGTGTGTACGTGAAAAGTGCCCCGAGGACGTGGAGCGCTCCTGGCTGCTCAGAAAATGATCTTGACTTAAATGCGGTCTTCAGCTGGTCACGGTGAACTTCACCGGTGTAGTTGCCGCTGATACACTTCTGCGTGCTGCCTGCGTGGGAATCGGTAACAACAAGTCAGTGACAGAGCAAGAAGCAGGGAAGGAACTGACACTTTGAACCTGCTTTTATTTCACTTTATGGACTCCTGGTGCTGGATCCTTGTCTGCCTTCAGCAGTTGCTGTGGTTCGCTGTGGGAGTGTCCCAGGGCTGTTTGAAGTTTAATTGCTCTGCTGGCTGTCAGACTCGGCTTCAACGTCTGTTTGCTGTAAGTTTGCAGAAGGTACAGAGTTGTTGGTGACGCTGACTCACTACAAATCACGTAGCTGAGGCAGGAGGAGGAGGAAGCTGCGCCATGGCACTTCAGTTTCCCAAAAGCTATTTGCACGAACAGACACAACTTCAGAGTCTCCTGGTCCTCGCCTCAGCCTTTGTGCGTGCCAATGAGTTGATCTGAAGAGGAGAAGTTTGATCTCAGAAAGGAATCAGATAACATGGAACTTTTTGTGACAAAAGGGAGTTGCAGAGCAGATATGGCAGGACAGCGTGTTCCTGAGAGTACACTGAGAAGCTGCCTTGAGAGCCAGCCCTGGAGAAGCCAGGCATTAGATTCCCATGGAAATAATACGGTGTTTGTGTAAAAAGTAAGAATGGAACTGAAATCCTGGTGTGCCTGTGGGATTGCAGCTCTGTGCGGTATCAATAGCTGTGTGTTCTCATTTGAGTGGGAGCGACACTGGCACTGGAGGAGTTACTGGTGTGGGATGGTCACACTGGGAGGGTTTCCTGAGCCCTTTGCTGTAAATGCCGTTAGTGCCACACAGATACAGAGGAGGACATGGTATAGCAGGGGCAAAGGCTGTGCGTAGGTGTAGTGCGTTGTGCCAGAGTTTTCTGGCTGTTTTCCTTCGATCTTTTTTTTATCTTCTCTGAATTGTGGGACACAAAGGGCTGATGGTTATGGATTCCTTGGTAGCCAGAATACCATAAAACCTGTGTGCTTGCTTTCAATGGGGAATGTGGTGGGAGTGTCGTGGGGGTGGCCGTGTTTTGGTTTTGTTTTTTGCGCTGCTTGGTTATAAAGTGCTGTACTGACCTTTTAACGCTTACTTCAGACACGGTCATAGACATTCTCTTTCTAAATCGGATCAGGGCACAGGAAGCCGTGGCACCAGTCTGTGTCTGTGTCCAGGGACTATAGATGAGCAGCTATAGGGAAAGCTGTGCTTCTGCAAAATCCATTGTGGTCAAATTGGAAATGGGGCCTAAAACAGCAGCAAGACTGTATTTGTGTATTTGCAGAGGTTTGGGTTAATAGAAGAAAATGTGGTTTATTGGCATGGGTATTTGAGTGTAGTTGCCTGGTGAAAATGCACTGCTTCTTGAACGCCCTTCCTCCCCGCTCCCACGTGAATTCACTTCAGGTAGAAGTCCAGCCCTAAAAACTCTGTGGTTCTTTGGCAGAGATGCTGTTCCTGATGTTCCAGTTCTGTTGCAGTCTGGGCAAGTTGCTGAAGTCTCCCACTAAGCACTTGGAGGGTTGGATGATGTTAGGGCCCCATCACTCCAGGTGGGCCAGCCCCCTGCGTTGCCTGGCTGCACAAGCTCTGCATCCCACCCCAGGCTGTGCTGCGGTCCTCGGGTGCTGAGCAGCAGGCAAAGCCCAGCCCTGTGCTGGTATCCAGCAGTATCAGCAATGGCCATAGTTTGAAGCCAAATTTATGTCCTTTTGCTGTGCTACATCAGAGAGAACCTGTCTCTATGAAATATGTATTTACCTAAAAAAAATTATAAAACACATTAGTTTTACACTCCATAATCTGTCTTTATAAATGATAGAAATTTATCTTCAGTGGTAAACAACTTTAGGACTGTATTGGATTAAATATCCATCAGTGCCTGACACCTGAATTATTTGGGACCTTCTCCCTTTGGAAAGAGAGAGGCAGCACGTGTGACCAGGCGGGAGTTCAGATGTGTGTCATTTGAAGTGGAGGGGTCTTTGAAAGCACATGGCTATGTTCTGTTTCCCTACGTGGTGCGGGTGGTAATTCTATTTTAGCTCTTTGACCACTGTTAGGAAAATGATATTTATGGAATTTAAAAGCAGCCTGCTGATTAACTGCTGTGGTTTGTTCTTTGTGTTATTTTATCTCTAGATCAGTCGTATTGTCATCGGCTGCAACACGACATGTATTTTCTTACAAGCAATAGCCGACTGAACGAACAAGTGGTTGATAAAATTATTCTTCAGCTTAACAGAGTCTACCCCCAAATTCTTACCAATGCAGAAGCAGAAAAGGTAATTGATGGATTTTACTGTCTATCTCTCTGAACGGTGGATTGTTTTTGTGGGTCAGTAGCTCAGCTGCCCTCTTCCCGATCTGACTCTCGGTGCCACATGCAGCCAATCTTCCTCACCTCTGACTTGCTGACCAGCTGTGTCTGGGCTCTCGTGTCAGAGGAGAAGTCCCAGGGCTGGCGCATTCCCTGTGCCAACAGCAGGAGCGTGATGCCATGGTCCCTGCCGTGACGTTGGATGCTGAGCATGCAGGAGCACGCTATCTCGTAACCACTCCATGGGCAGGATTGTTCCCGTCGTGTGGCCAGCTGCCTGGCATGCCTGCTCCTCACGTGGGCCAGCATGGCGTGTCATGTCAGATGATCTGTGCTGTATCCAGCTGTGTCCACAAAATCACCTGTGATGGGTTTGCCCTTGGCTGGGGGACAAACCACACACACCCGCTCACCCAGTCCCCCCCAGCCGGGGACAGGGGAGAGAATTAAAGGGGTGAAGGGAAAAAAGGACTCGTGTGTTGAGATGAAGACAATTTAATAACTCAACTGCAATAATATTGAAAATAATCCTATATACAAATGAGTGACACACAGTGACACTGCTCCCCACCCCATGACCAAGGCTCAGCCTGTTCCCAGCTAACGATCCTGGAGCAGGGAGAGTCCCGAAACCGCACTCACGGAACGGAGAGAACAGTCCGAGCGTCCCAGACCCAGAGCTGACCGGGGTGGGGGGGGAAGGCCTTGGGAGAGTGACCACCTGGAGGGAGATGATCCGGAGCAAAAGAGATCCGGAACCAAAAGGGCCGATCTTCCAGAGGGTCCTCACCTACATCCTGGGCATGATGTGTATGGTATGGAATAGATTATTGGCCAGTCTGGGTCTCAATCCTGAACCTAAGGTCAAATCCTGGGCTGGTCACTGGGGCTGTGCTCCCTCCCAGCTTCTCCTGTTTGCAGACAGCCAGAGAAGCTGAAAGACCTTGGCAGCTGCATAAACATCACTGTTATCAGCTTTCTTCTGAGCACAAATCCAAAGCACAGCCTCTTGCTAGCTGTTATGAAGAAAGTGAACTCTGTCTCAGCGCAGGACATCATCTGTATGAGCTTAATCAGTTTCAGTTGCTGATTAATGTAATTAATAACTCTGCGCATGGGCAGAGAAGGGGGGCATTAGTCCCACCCTGGAAGCGTGGGAGTGCTGGGGGAAGTGGATGGAGTTAGTAGCATCTTCCAGTGGTGCTGCTGTATATGGAGGAAAGCTGCCCTGCCTGCCATAAAGCTTTCAAAAATGGGTAGCTTCTTCTTAGGGAGAAGGATCTTTTAAACTTCTGTGGAGTGAAAGTCAGTTAAAAGCTTCCCAGATCCCACTTATAACAGTTGGTACTTGCCATTTGCCGACTCAATTGTCTGCACAAGGCTTGGGGTTGTGGCATTTACATTTTCCTAATATATTTTAACATTGGGAAAAGTAGGTCTAATTCTGCTAAAATCAAACTCCATGGGGATGAGTAGTGTTTTGGTGGTGTAGGGCAGTGCTGGATCACCAGCTGAGCCAGTCTAGCCTCTTGGTTATGATAAACAGTGTGACATGCACACTTAAAGATCATCTCATTCCCTCAAGAGCTTAAGAATCTGTGAAACATCCTCTGTGACTTCTGCACTAGCAGACAGAAGTGAACTGCTTCCTCCTAGATCCAGGCAAGTTTCTGTCAAACCCCGTTGAGTGTTTAGGAAGCTTACAGCCTCAGCTATACCCGGCTAGACCTTGGGGGAATTTTGTCAGAATAAGGAGTGTTGTATAAGGTACATTGCATTCCTGTCCCCCTTTGCTGAGGGTTTGGATGAAATGAGGTGAAATCGGTTGGATGTCTAAGGCTAGGTACACATTTCCATTCTTTTTGTAAGGTGTCCTAATATTCATCACACTTTGGGCTACAGGATCATAGAATCATTAAGGTTGGAAAAGACCTCAAGGATCATCAAAGTCCAACCGTCAACCCAGCACCACCCAACCCACTAACCCATGTCCCCAAGCACCACAGAAAGGAAGTATATTAAAGAAGATTACTCTATGATTTTTTAAAATTCCCTTACAAAAAAGGAAATTTTACTTCAATCCAGAATTAATCCTCTTTATCACATAAATGTTTACCTAATGTTGATCTTGTTGCTTGTACTGATTGAAACAACATAAATATACTATGCTATTATTGCAAGTAAAAAAGTACTTTCTTCTGCAACCGTTGCCCCGTTGCCTGAGTATCGGGGATTCGTACATGGTGCACTGGGTGGGCAGCAGTTAGTTGTGCTGGAAACAATGCAATGTGTAATCTGGAGGAACACTCCAGTCCTGGGTCTAATGTAAGCAGTATAAAGTACCTTTTTTGGGTGATCATTACTAGGCAACTCAGGGAAAACTTGAATATACACAACTTTATTATAAGACTTGTTGATGTTTTCTATCAATAGCGTCAGAATCACATTGTAGAATAGCAAGTACCATGTTAGTTTGGATGCAGAGGAACCATCAAATGCAGAGTAGCCTGTTACTTTGTCAGCACAGAAAAATGTCCTGACGACTGCTCTACAATGCATGTCCTTTGCAGGTTCCCCTCATTTTTTTGCCATCCTTTTACAAATATAAACCAAGCTTCGTATCTTCACTCCCTGACGTAATGTAAAGTGATGTAAAAATGATCTCCAGCTGTTGCAACCTCTCTTCTGATGAGTGCTTTTCTCTTACAGTTCAGGAATCCAAAAGCATCCCTCCATACCAGACTTTCAGATCTGATAAAGCACCTTCAAAAGAAAGGAGACAGGCACTGTCAAGAGTTCTATAGGGCTCTACAGATCAACGCTGAACAGCTGTATAATGACCTGCCAAGCAGGAAAATCTTGAGTAAGTTGATTTGTAAGTTAATCGATTGAGTTGTGGATTTCCTCCTCGGTGTATTCAGATGAGGTTTCCTAAACCTGCTTAGGTTACTTAAATAATTTCTGGGATATACATTAATTCCTTCTGGCGGGAATTTTCCAAAAGCTGTGTGTAGGGGGGATTTGACTGCATAGTTCCTGTTATTTATAATTTGATTAGAGTGGACAGTCTAAAACTCTTCGATTGTTTTGAAATATGAAATAAGTCTTTAAAACAGTTGAAGTGCAACATGTAAGGCAGAGATATAACTTGTATGAAGTACAGTTTCTCTTTTCATACCCATTGCTTCCTAATGGCTTGTTTATTTCCTCTGGGTTTATTCTGACTTGTATAGAATCACAGAATCGTTAAGGTTGGAAAAGACCTTAAGGATCATCAAGTCCAACCGTAGCTCGTAAGAACATCACAAACCTCAAATTTGTTAAGCTCAAGACTGGTGACTGAGAGGCTTGGCTTTCCCTCAATCTGTAAACCTCCTACTTGTGTCTAGTTTTACAAGAAGCAAACATTCATGGGCCCTTGCAGTGATGAACTGTAATATTAATCCCTTAGGACCTGTTTTGTGCAGCTGGCAGGCCTGGCTGATGTCTGTAAAGCTGCCCCCCGATACACGTGTTTGTACTCGGGAAGGACTGAGGCGCAGACAGATCTGATTCTACACTGCAAAGAAGCCCGTTGCTTTAAGGAAGAGTTTCAAGCCTGGCTTGCCAACCTGGGATAATGCTTGCTATGTGTTGGTGTTCCTTTTTTTCCCCTCCCTACCTAGTAAACTGGAACAATGTTCCAAATGGATGGGAAATAGGTCCAGGCATCCCACATACCGAAATGACTTGAGGAGCTCAAGGGAAAGCTCCCATGTAAGTTAATGGAGCTGCAAAGGGACTGCAGTTTAAGAAATCCTTATAAGGTATCTAACAGCACTAATGCTTCACTGGTCAATTTCTAGTTGTAAGAAATTCCACAGTCAGGTGCCAGGGGAAATCTTCGATATGTGGGTCAAACTCCAGTGAGATTCAAAGGGTTACGCCAAAAGTCCATAGGTTTAAAAAAAAACAATTAGAGCTCTTTTATTCCTGGAGTGAAAATGGCATGTAAAATTGAAGATACTGCGTTGTCTGGCTTAGTTTTGCCTTTCATTTTGAAGGTACAGATATGTACCAGTGGAAGAGTTCCCCATTCTCCTGCCTGCACAGGGAGGTTGCAGAGCTGCCCCAGGTGTCCATATCCCATACCTGAACCCTACTGAGCTGGAAAAGTCTGGGCCCATCCCAGCCTCAGAATCTTTGCTAAGCATGAATCCCTGTTGATTCAGCCCTACAGTGCCTTTAAGGCAGTGCTTTTGATCTGATATTCACCTTGCAGAAGTCATGCCCTTTGAGGGAACCGGCTCTTAAATCAAATAGTCTTGGATCAATCATTGTTACTCTGGTAGAGCCCAAGAGCAACAGGTTTTTCTGCCAGGCTGACTGGAAAGCAGTAGAAAGCCTTGATTAATAAAGAGCAACTTCAGAAGTCTTCATGTCGTCACCAAGAATAAAATTTCAAGAGTGTATTGCTGGTTGAAGAGTTTAAGCTCTGTTAAGGTTCAGTAACACTTACAAGCCACTCCTGAAAATGTGCTGTGACGTGTGTGCAGTAGCCAAGGCTTGATGGCATCCCACACGGACGGTCTGAGTCCTTTTGGGAACTGAAATACCGTAGCTGTGAGCAGCTTCATCGCGCCCGGAAAGCTCACCCTGGGAGCTGCGCAGACCCTGCCAAGGTGAACTCTCCCAGTGCCTGGTGCTGTTGTCACCCCTGGTCAAACCAGCTGAAAGGAAACTTGGAACGGGTGTCCGCGTGGTGGTTTCATTTCTAGCTAGAGCGTAAACGTGCTCGTCCTTGCACCTGATTTACGTGGTGACTTCTGGGAGCTTTTACTTGGGTAGCCACGTGAGTAGGGTTAGGGCTTCTCGTGTCAGACACGTGCTAGAGGTGCTTCACGTGAACAGCAGAGCACTGCCTTGCTGCTCTTGCGTTGCGCAAAGAGACTCCAGTAGCCATCCTATGTCATTAAATTGCCTGCGTCTCTTATGTTACCATCCTCAAACGATGAGACTAATTTAAATAACTCCGTTAAAATACTACTACATGGTGAGGTTCGGCAGTTCCCTTTTAGTGACCTGAGAAGGAAACAAGGAGATAATTGTGTTAATATGTTTGCTGCTTCTTACGAGTTCTGTAACTAAGACAAATGTCTGCATTCCGGATTGAACGGCTGATAAACATTTCTGCAGCATTTTAAGCTAAAACCACGATTTTATTCTTCAGGAAAAGCTCCCTTTTTAATGTGAGCTGTTATTTCTCGTTTAAGTGAATGGGAACATTTGGAATATTAAAGGCGTTATCCTTCCAACCTCTAACATGTCCAGTTCTTATGTTACTTAAACGTTACTCACAGCAGGAGTGGTTAAATTTGTCACATTTAACAGAGTGCGTTTACAGAATTGACGCTAGAATTTGCAAATGTGAGGAAAAAAGAGAAAAACAGAGGGAGTTTGTTCTAAGTGCAAATTGAACTGAAACAAGCAGCACTATAAACACCTGGAGACGTTCTGGGTGAGGACACCGGTGAACAGAGTTCTGTCACAGCTTACATGCAGCTGTACATATAAATAACATTTTCTATAGGGGCAATCCTTTCAAAGATTGCTTTTTCATTTTTAAAACTACTTTAAAGTTTGTGCTAGAAAAAAAAAATTCTCTTTGCCTGCAGTGTAATCTTGCAGGTGAAATGTTCAGCAGTGGCTGGGAGTTCCCACTAGAGGGTGGGGCAGGCACACGCTGCTGCAGCGGAACAGGATCCTCCAAGAGACTCAGAAAATGTTCTCACTTCTCCCAGTGCTGCCATAGACTAGAAATATAAGGGCTCAGATCAGCCCCACACGGCGATAGCCTGACAGAAGCTCAGGGGCTTTCCTGTGCTCTCCCGTGAAGCGTGAGGAGCTTGTTGCCCAGAGAAGCTGTGGATGCCCCATCCCTGGAGGGGTTCAAGGCCAGGCTGGATGAGGCTTTGGGCAACCTGGGCTAGTGGGAGGTGTCCCTGCCCATGGCAGGGGGTGGCACTGGATGACCTCTAAGGTCCTTTCCAACCCAAACCATGCTGTGATGGTTAGCTGGAGCCCCTGGGGAGGACACCCTTGCCTGGCAGCCCACATGGGACTCCCGTTGCTGTAGGACACACCATGGAGGCTTTGTGGCAATCCTTTCTGCTTCAGTGACCCCCAAGCTTTGCAGCAAAGTGCTTTAGATGTTTTTGTTCTGTTTGCAAGCCGTGCCCTGCCACCCCACCGAGAGGGACATATTCAGCACGGGAGATGGATGTTCACCATCTGATGCTGGCTGCCGGCAGGTCCCCTTTGCTGACCGGGTGTACAGGGCAGGTTCCAAAGCACCTCTCCTAGCTCCAGATTGTCACGTAGAAGAAGGAAATCAGCTGAAACCAAAGCATCTCAAGTTCTTCACTACTGACAGACAGATTTGGAGCACTCACTTTTTTTTTCTTTTTTTTTTCTTTCTTTTTTTTTTCTTTCTCTTCTTCCTTTCTCCCTTCTTCCTTTCTCTCTTCTTCCTTTTTCTCTTCTTCCTTTCTCCCTTCTTCCTTTCTCTCTTCTTCCTTTTTCTCTTCTTCCTTTCTCCCTTCTTCCTTTCTCTCTTCTTCCTTTTTCTCTTCTTCCTTTCTCCCTTCTTCCTTTCTCTCTTCTTCCTTTTTCTCTTCTTCCTTTCTCCCTTCTTCCTTTCTCTCTTCTTCCTTTTTCTCTTCTTCCTTTCTCCCTTCTTCCTTTCTCTCTTCTTCCTTTTTCTCTTCTTCCTTTCTCCCTTCTTCCTTTCTCTCTTCTTCCTTTTTCTCTTCTTCCTTTCTCCCTTCTTCCTTTCTCTCTTCTTCCTTTTTCTCTTCTTCCTTTCTCCCTTCTTCCTTTCTCTCTTCTTCCTTTTTCTCTTCTTCCTTTCTCCCTTCTTCCTTTCTCTCTTCTTCCTTTTTCTCTTCTTCCTTTCTCCCTTCTTCCTTTCTCTCTTCTTCCTTTTTCTCTTCTTCCTTTCTCCCTTCTTCCTTTCTCTCTTCTTCCTTTTTCTCTTCTTCCTTTCTCCCTTCTTCCTTTCTCTCTTCTTCCTTTTTCTCTTCTTCCTTTCTCCCTTCTTCCTTTCTCTCTTCTTCCTTTTTCTCTTCTTCCTTTCTCCCTTCTTCCTTTCTCTCTTCTTTTTTTTTTTTGACCCTCTTGACCACAAAGAGGTTTGGCTAAAAAAGTTGTTTTGAAGATCCGTGATGCATTCATGTCATTCCCCTGCCATTTATGGTGACAGCGGTGTGCTTTAGTGTTGCCCACACCCTGCAGACAATGTTATCTCCTCGTCTATATGCCGAAGGCACCTCTAAAGGAACTGCACGTCCTTCTGCCCAAAGCAGAAACTGCTTTGTTGCTGCTAACTGCGGAAGTCTTTGTCTTAAGGTCAACTTCCTTTTAGAGGTTATTTGTGCCATAGTACCTACAGGCATCAGAAGAAGCTGTCTGTGCCTTTAATTGAGACCAGAATTTGGACAAATAATCAGCACCAAGCAGTTTGTTCCAAGCCCTTCATCTGCCAGATGCGTTAATGCCCAAGGATTTACTCCGGAACAGAAAGAGTGGTGCTGCATTAAATTAGAGGGGTGTTTTCCGACCAGCGCGTATCTTAACAAATTGTTTGTGTTTATGACAATGAAATCTTCTGGTATTAGGGAAGGATTAGCTCCCGCTCTCGTCACTTGGTTAACGAGTGCAATGCTAGTGACGTGGTTAGTGCTTAACCCCATCAGAGGTGGTGTTGCAGCTATTTATAGTGACGTTCAAATTGCTCTGTGCCTCTGTCTTTTATCAACTATATCCAGGTTTAACTTGAGCGATCTACCTTTGGAGGTAGATTTTATGTCAAAGGAGGATATTTTATGTCAAAACGGGATTTTTTTTTTTTTTGAAATGTGTTGTTTTGCACAATTTTGCATGTGCTGATTATGTTCGTTTGTTTGCTTGAGCTGAGTACTAACTTTTCATGTGTTGCTTTTGTTTCTAGAAACCACAGATTCCACAGAGATAGACACTGACAAGGAGAAATGTGTGCTAAATGACAGGGGTAAATAAATGCCTACGGTGTCACTGGATGGAGTGGCTTTTCAGATTACCATGCAATTTATTTTCTCATGTAATTTGCATTTCATGTAACAAATAGTTTGCTTTATTATGTCTTTACTGTCACAAGTTAAGTGGAATTAATGGAGGGAAATGTACTGAGCTGTTGTTGCAGGAACAAATACCAGGAAATTCAAGAGAATGTCGAGTTTAATCAATATTTACAATGGTATTTTTACTTACACTGTTATAGCTAAACTCATAATTTCCTATGATTTCTTCAATGCTTGAATAGTTAAGGTCTAGTCAGCTGCTGCTGCTGTCATTTTGCATAAGGCCATCAATAATTTTTTCATATTGCTTTCAAATTTTTTCTTTTTTTTTAAGCTTTTACTTTAAGTACAAATCATTTGAAAACAAAGACAGAAAGGAAGATGAGAAAGGGTGAACATAATATATTTTCCTTAGGAAAACGTGTTAATTTTTTTCCCCTTCCTCTGGTCAGTGCCCAGATTACAGAGGCAAATATTCTGTTCAGAGGCAAACGCTATATTATGAAGGAATTGAGCAAAGGCTGAAGGATTTTCAGAATTTATAATGAACTATTTTATCATTTTAAGTATAATTTCTATTTTATTTAGAAATTTAAATACAATTATGAGAAAATAAAAGCATCTTCTATGAACTATGCCGTTTTGTCAGTTTTCCCCTGAGACAAAAATGAATCAAGGGGCAGAAACACAGTTTAACTCAATGGATATTTTTCCTTGTGCTGTTGTCACTTTGACTATTGACCCAAATTGCTATTCCAATATTTCACATCACTACTGCTGACTGCAGAGTAACAGTCTAGGAAGAACAGAAAAAGTCCTTGGAAATAAGAACAGAAATTATTTCATTTTCTTACACATGGTGACGAAAGAGCTGGCCTCAGGCTGGAGGCTGGCTGCCCTCGTTGGGGGATGACAGCCAAAGGAGCAGCCAACTCCTTGCTCCGTTGTCCTCGTCCGCGTGGTCAGCTCCACTATTTGTTAGTCTGCAGAACATTTGTCCTTGTGATGGGTTTGCCCTTGGCTGGGGGCCAAACCACACANGGGGGGACAGGCCTTGGGAGAGTGACCACCTGGAGGGAGATGATCCAGAGCAAAAGAGATCTGGAACCAAAAGGGCCGATCTTCCAGAGGGTCCTCACCTCTATCGTGGGCATGACGTGTATGTTATGGGATAGATTATTGGCCACTCTGGGTCTCAATCCTGAACCTAAGCTCAAACCCTGGGCTGGTCACTGGGGCTGTGCTCCCTCCCAGCTTCTCCTGTTTGCAGACAGCCAGAGAAGCTGAAAGACCTTGGCAGCCGCGTAAACATCACTGTTATCAGCTTTCTTCTGAGCACAAATCCAGAGCACAGCCTTTTGCTCGCTGTTATGAAGAAAGTGAACTCTGTCCCAGCTGAACCCAGGACAGTTCTTAAATTGAGCGGTGCAGTTTAATCATAGGTGTGTTCATGGTCAGGTAGTACATACAAATAGAATAGATAATAAAGAAGCAGATAGAAATCTGTACGAGGTTTTGTCTGGGGGTAGGTATGGATTAGGAAGATTTTACTGCATGTCAGTGCTGAACGTCAGCGTTAAGCTGCGTGGAGTTGCAGGCAAGCGCAGGAAGGAGCTGTTTCCCGTGGGAGGTGTGCTTTAGGTGTGCGTGTGGCTCTGCATTTCAGCTTCCAGCAGAACTGGAAACAGGAACAAGAATATTTGCTTTTGGCGTGAAAGAGGAATTTGTGTAAGGTCTGTGGGGAAAAAAACAAAACCCTAAAAATCTGCTTGTAGGAGAGTGCAGCCTGCTGTGATGTACTCGTGTCCACAGGCAGTGCACGGGCCCGGGGGGGCTGTTTGGGGAGTGAAGTGCTGCACTGTGTGCTGAGCTCCCTGCAGCCTGGTTCCTGTTTTGTTGTAGTGTTTAAAGGGTTTTTTGCACAAAGTTTTGGAGCAAGAAAACATCTAATGAAGCTTTCACTTAAGTTTAATAGGTTGTAGTTACATGAACAGAGGCAAACAGTGAATAGTGTCAAAGCAGCTGTAGTAAAAATTAATTACAGTCAGTAAATGTGCTTCATAGTACATTAGCTACGGAACACACGTAGCTGGGAACGTGTTAGCTTCGTTTGAATACGCTTAATTATGCATATTAATAGCAATTGATGATTTATGAACTGAGCTATCCTTCCACTGCTCTGCTCTGTCCTAATGTGTTTCCTTTTTCGTTTTCTTTAGGTCCGGTGTTTTTCCTGGCTTGTTTTAGTGTTGCTGCAGGATTTGCCTTATTGTGGTATTGCTGTAACTCAGGTAATCGACTCCCATGGTT
The DNA here is from genome assembly GCA_013400615.1 of Syrrhaptes paradoxus. Classification (NCBI taxonomy): domain Eukaryota; kingdom Metazoa; phylum Chordata; class Aves; order Pterocliformes; family Pteroclidae; genus Syrrhaptes; species Syrrhaptes paradoxus. The sequence goes on along the minus strand of VZTO01002763.1, from coordinate 42,723 downwards.
GTTCTCTTGGCTCCTTACTTTAGCACGTGATGGGAGAGCAACGTGCGTCTTGCCCTAGCTTGGCTTACTTAATAGAGCGGGTCAAGGTGTCATCATTCATTAATGAGGTTAGGATACAGGCTGTGCTTCAGACATGCCGAGATATAAATAATGCATAGATTGCCTCCAGAGGATGCCACAAATAGGGGCTCTTTTTAAAGACAGGAGCCATGCGAGCTCCTGTTGCTATAGCAGGCATGAGGCAGGAAGACAGACCCAAACCTTCTGGCTTCCACATCCCTCGGAAGCTGGTTGAAGCGTGACCAGAGCCAGGGCCAGTGGGACGCTGGCGGGATTTCTGAGCCCAAGCAGACACAAGTGTTGCCCCTGTTGCTGGCTCTGGGTGTTAGTTCTCCCCGTTGGCTGCAAGTCACCCGCTTCACAGCAGAGCAGAGCTCCTGGTCCCCTGCACAGCCCTACCCAACACCCGTAACAACACCCATAACACCCATAACACCCGTACCCTGCTCACCCAACATGGCCCTAAGAGCAGCAAGTCTTAGCTGAAGGTGTATTGATGCATCCGTGTGGATCACCTTCAGCAAAGCAGTGAGTCGGTGGGAGTGGGAGAGATCCTGGGAGAGAGCAGCTGATTCAGAGGTGTCACTTTTCCTCGAGTCTTTGCGTGGTGCTGTGGGAAGTGCCAGTCTTCATTGTGGGAGATGGGGGAGCAGGATCCAAACTCCATTTTGGTTTAGTGCAGACTCCTCAGACTCTGGTCGTAGCGGAGTTCTTTACTATTTTTGTCCCAGAGCTGTAGGCTACAGTAGAACCAGTCCATGGACGTTTCAGGTGGTGTGGGAGTCTGGGCTGGGTTGCCCTTCATTCCCAGGTCAGAGTCCCTCAGCTGGGCTGTCCACAGAGTCAGAGTGAACTCTGTAAAGGGAACCGCTGGACCATCAAGGCTAACCTGTGTGTTTCCTTAGCTGCCATCACTTCCCATCATCAGGTTCAGTCACCAGCATTTGATGGAAGTATGTTCAGAAAAGCATTAAGAGCCTGATACCAAAAAAACAGAGAATCCATCACTTCCCTTGATCCCAGTGAATTGTCCATGGGGTTAGAAGTGTGTGTCTTTTTCCCACTTTGAACTGGTTTCAACTCCAGCCTGTCATTTTTGTGAAGCCTTTCTCTACGGGATTGCAGAGCCCCTTAGCCCCTTCTTTCTGGGCCAGCTGATGTTTCATTTTTCTCCCTGTGGAGGTTCTTGTGCCTCAAGTCATCCCTCCTCTTTATTTTTGCCAAAATTACTAACTAAAGCTCTCCAAGCCTTTTGTTCCAAAGCTCTTTTTTTCCAGTTTTTGATGCTCTTTGCTGCATCTGTGTGGTGCCTTGATACCCCACGTGTACCAGGGCCACCAGACCTGGATCCTGCCTTCCAGGCTCACACCGTCCAGCGCCATGCTCAGGCGTAAAGCTGCTCCCTTTCCTGACTCAGTGATCTCTTCACGTGTCGGAACCTGCAGCAATGGATCCTAACAGATTCATCGTTATCCTGTCCTGGTAGTTGATGTATACGATACTGAGGGAAATGGGCTTTCCCCTACAGTAATTTTTTTTAAATTGATTTTTGGTTTTTTGTGGATGCTGCTTACTAGCTAGAATGAAACTTAACTGCGTTCACTTTCTCTTTTTTTCTCCCGTCTTCATTCTGTTTTAGATACGAAAGTCATAGGAAGAGCCAGCAGAATCTTGGGCTTTTCTCCTATTATCATACGAAGACACGTTAGAAATATTTGTTTGTTGTATTTGGAAGACATATCAAGAAATTAAGGAAAAGCTGCCTCTTTGCTTGTCTGTACGGTATACCTGCCAAGGGAAGACAACGGTGCATGGATATTAATGTACTATACTCATACCAAAGATTTTATTAACTAGCTTCAGCAATAATTGTGTTGCCTTCGGATGTATTCAGAATTTCAGCTATATATGTCCTTCCTTATGGGAACGGACCATTTATTTTTGTAAATGCTTATTTTAAAATATTTATCATTTGGATAAAAAAATATTTTTAATACAGACTTTAAGATTATATTCTAAGTGATCATGGTCTTAAGCCATATTTGCATATGTGTTTTGTACTGGAATGAAGGATCACAACTGTTTAAAGAGTGCTAGCCTGTCTTTTGTGATATTAATTTAAGAAAAGCACTTAAAAACCCACATGCACTCAAAGCCTTACTAGGAAGTGGATCTCCATCTCAGGATTATCTGTTTGATCTGGTTCCTTTCTGTTTCCTGCCTGAGCTCAGGTGGGCGCTGGCACCTGCGATGTTTATCGGTGACAGTGTCCCTTGTGTGTGCCTGGTGCTCGCCGTGTTCTCTGATTCTCGCCCCAGCCTGCCGTGTTCATCTTCAGCTGTGGTTTGGATGCGCTGGAGCTGGTGCAGACTGGTTCCCAGCCCGCAGAGGGTCCCAGGGACTGGAATGTCTGAGCTGAAGGGCTTTAAACTACCCAGAAGATTTTTCAGATGTATTTAGCTTTTCCTTTTCCAGTGAAGCGTTTTGCAGCCTGTATGGCTACGAAGCTGAAGCAGTCCGAGATGCTTTGCAGGGTCTTAGGTGCCGTGACGTGGGGCTTTTTTTATGGCCAAAAATGTGTATAACAGACTTGCCGAGCCTGAGGTTGTTTGATGATGTTACATGTTTCTTCTGTGAGTTGAAACCTGGAACACTTGCAGAAGCCGTTGTAAGACCAGCGTTCTAGAGGGAGATGCCGGGAGCCAAGGCTGCAGCTGAAGCAGTTTGGGGTTTCTGAGCGTGTGAACCCAACCGTGCTCCTGCCCAGCTCAGCGCAAACAGCTTTCCTCCTCCGGGTGGGAGGTGCAGGAGCTCTGAACTGGCTGTGAAAAATGACATTTCCAGTGGATAGTTCTTCAGGTGCCTGCTCAAGAGTATAAGGAGCCTGGGGAGACCGTGTCCCTGTACCTGGGGAGAAAGACCCCTTGTGGCTCTTCATTCGCTGGTGCATGAAGAGATTTCTCGATCGGATCGGGTGTCACCTGAATAAAAGTTGCAGCTACATCACAAGTTACGACGCGCTGGAGGATCCTAGGTGAAATTTTCAGTCTGTTTGGAGTGGTTTTCTCCAAAAAGACTGAGAATTGTCTTCCAGCTTTAAACTTTATTCATGGTATAAACATGTCACCATCTTCTCCTTCTCTGGAGTCTCCTTCTCTGGAGACATTCAAAGCCCGCCTGGATGCGTTCCTGGGGGATCTGATCTGGGTGTTCCTGCTCCAGCAGGGGGATGGGACTGGATGATCTTTCGAGGTCCCTTCCAATCCCTGACATTCTGTGATTCTCCAGAGCACATCACGGGGTGATGACTGTATTTCCTTCCAGGACAGCACTCCCCCGGTATGGTAGCAAGCGTATAGTCCAGGGGAGGAACTATGTACAGAGGCAAATTTTCCAACAAAAGACCCAAAGAGTATTTGCAGGAAATACCTTGAGAAATGAAAAAGGGCTCAGAGGATTTTACTTTCTGATAAACTCTTTCTACCTGTGGCATTGGGGTGTGGTCGAGGCACGAGCCAGCCCCACGCAGGGGCAGCCGCAGTGGCCGACAGGTCCCATCTCAGCGGCAGACAGCGCTGGTGTGAGCTGCAGGGGTGACACCGCAGCCACCCCAAGTCAGCACAAGCTTTGTGGGTCAGGATTTCTCCTGATTCTGGAAAGCCGAGCTCCCCGGTGCTGGGCGTGCACGGCACGCGGTGCCTTCACCGGCTGTGTTAGCGCTGGCTTGGCCGTTCGGACTGCTCCCGGGACTGCAGAGCCGGCGTTTCCCTACCGGCTCCCCGGTGTAACTGCGCAGCACTTGGCAGAGGAGATTTCTGCATCGACAGGCAGAGGTACCCCCATGGGCCAAGGGAGGGTATAAACACCTCATCGCCCGACGGCCGCAGTGTAAAACGTGGGATGAGACAAATTCCATGTGAGCAAAACAACACCCAGCAGAGCCCTTTGTTTAGCCGTCTTTTCCCCTGCCTCCAGCCCACCAGCTCTTGCAGCTCTTCCATCTCAGCTCCACGGGACTCATTAGGGAGAACACGGTGGAGCCGGGCGCGTTTGCTGCGGCACTGGCTGCCCTGGGCGCACACCCATCTGCTGTTGTGCTGCCTTGCACCTCGGGAGGGGCTTTAATGAGATTCTGTTGTTTTCTCTCTGCTTTGCCTGGTGTTTAAGGTGACAACAGGTGGTTTCTTTCCCAGCAAAGCAGCTCTGATTTATAACATTTGAAATGAAATGTTCCTGTCCCCGCTGCTGCTCAACTCCTGCTGCAGTTCCTTTTTAGGGCACTAGAACAGATACCTCTGAAATCTAAAGGGGGTTTAAATCTTTGCCTTGAAAGCAACTTGGAAAGCTCATTAGTGGTATTCCACTTTACCCAAAAACCATTGTTCAGAGTAATCGCACGAGGCACATCTCATTTCAAAGCAGAAGCAGGGGCGTGCCAGGCAGATTCTGGTTCGATTATCCGCTGTGGTGTCCCTGGAATAACAGGATGCACGTTGTTGTGAGCTATCCCTGAAACAGAAGTGATGGGTGCGTTTTTTATTCTGTAAGTGAGATTCTGCTGGTTTTGCTGGCTCACAGGTGCCTTGCAGTGCTGGGAGCCCTCTGAGGTCACCCCAGGAGCCGGGGGCTGTGCAGCAGAACACGGTCCCACCAGTTCCTTAACCCGAGTGGCTTCCTTTAGCCTTGAAAAACATACGGAATAGGAACGTTTACTAAAGGCTGTGCCTATATTTAATCCCTTCCTGGGGTCACTTGAGATGAGGATGCTCCTCAGGAAAAGAACAAACCAAAAAAAACCCCAAAAATCAGGAGGAGCTGTCCCCAGGGTTAGGGCTGGGAGGAGAGAGGAAGGATGAGTTCATCCCAGTGTTGTTAGTTAGGACCTGACAGCAAAGAACAGAAAATTATCTCTTCCCTTTATTACTGTTAGCTTTTAATTTTGAAAGTAAGAGTGAGGCTAACTAGGAAATCGGCAAATGCATAGGTTGGGAAACTTTTGTTTTTTGAAAGATTTTTTTCTTTCAGGAGCAAATGCTGAGGTTTAACGCACATCTCTGCAGCACACGCAGAGGGCAGGTCCCTGAAGTGACAATTCCTTCTCCAGTTCCCGGAGGAAGCCGTATGTCCCTGCGTGGGCGTCAGGTCCCCCTGGGCGAGCAGTGATATTTCCCTGGAAATAAATCCCCGGGGGTCTCGGATGAGCCTGTCCAGCTGTGGAATTGCAGCTTCCCTGTCGGCTGAAGGGCAGCTTGGCGTTTGCTGTGCTGAGGGAAGCAGGGAAGCTGTCCTGGCCGGTGGGGTTCCCGTGCGGAGGACAGAGGCGGTTCCTGTGGACAGCGCGGTTGCGGTGCTGCAGACAGTCGGTGTGCAGGAGCTGATGGAAAGCAGCCGTGCTTTCAGCCCACCCTCCCGCTTTGTGCGGTGCCCACCGAGGCGGTGAGATGTTTGCTCTTCCCTGCAGCATGGGCAGCGTTGTGCCTCCAGCAGCGTTCTGGGCCGAGGAGCCCCTTGCGCGGGCGATGCTGTCCTGGAGGGTGAGGGGTCTCTAGGGACCGGTGAGGACGGAGGAGCTGAGGGCTCGGGGGGGAGTGTGCAGGGATGGAGCAGTTGGCTCCTGGCCAGCTTAGGGTGCACCTCGCACAGGGACCTGCCGCAGCCCCCACCGGGCTGTCCCCCTTCGCTGCCCTGTGACCTGGCCGTGAAGCCAAGGGGGGACGGGGGGACGGCCCCATGCTCCTCAGCCTGGAGAGCTCTCAGTACCTAGACAAAAATCACCTTCCTTCCCTGTTTTTTTTCTTAAGAGTGGGCTTTTTGCTGGGAAGCAGAGCTGAGCTGCCTGTGGTGGTGGTGCCGGGGCTCTCCGGACTCGAGGAGCGGAGGTGGCCGGTGTGGTGGCCCCGGAGCAGCCGCGGGTGGCCAGCCCCAGTCCTGCCAGCAGCCACGGCACAGCGAGGGGCCGGCTGCCTGCCAGAGCGCCGGGAAGCAAGTGACAAATTGTCCAGTGAATTTGCACAGTTCTGTTCAAAGCCTTTTAAAGCAGTCAAGTACCGTGTGCCTGCAAGCCTGGAAGAAAGTGATGATTCATTCTGGGACATACTGGGCTGCTTCAGAGCTGCTGGCTGGAGTTTTCAAAGCTGCTGAGGCAAAGTTAGTCTTTGTTTCTTTCATTTGTGATTTTTTTTTTCTTATACTGTAAGAAATGGAAAGCATATTTGGTCAAAATGTGCAGTTGTGGATGCCTTCAGTGCCGTTCTGTGTGCACAGATGTTCCCGCAGAGGGATGCCGTCGCCGTGCCGTCAGCCTTGCTGTGACCCGCGCTGCCCGGGTCCGTGTTCTGCACCCGTTCCTCCTAACGTGCGTCTTCTTGAGTTCTGTAGAAATTAATGGAATTTGGTTTATTTTAATGGGGTGAAGCTGGCAATTAAATTGAAATAAAATCTCTACTGAGAAAAAAAAATGCTGCTGGTTTTTCTTTGCTTTGAACTTCCTTCCAGAAGCACCCCAGCGTGTTCCCCTCCTGTGGCTGCTGCCTGAATCCCTCCTGGTCTCTCCTCTGTGATGGTTACATTTCTGGTTTGGGTATTTGTGGCTGGATTTTCAACCTTTTCATCTGTTTTCAAAATTCTTTGCAGTTTTTCTGCTGAACTTGCTCATCCTAAAGAGGACACGTTGGCGCAAAGCCTGGGGGTCTTTTGGCTGAGCCCCGACTTTGTGTTGTTTTGGTCGTGGGTCAGTGCCATGGAGACGTGCCCGGAGCCCTCCCTCTCCTTGGTATAAAGTGACTTTGACACAAGATTTTAAGGGTTTCTTTGACCACCCAAAAAGGGACTTCAGGTAAGGACAACACGCAGACAAATCCATTCCTGGCCTGTTCTCTTGGGTACAGGTTGCAGGGGAAGCTGCTGGCCCAGTTGCTGCTGTGGGCAGCGGCACGGATCCTACCCAAGCAAGGCATTGCTGGAGCAGAATCTTCAGGGGGAGTCGCGGACCCCCAGCCAGCATCGCACCCCTGCGGCAGCACTTTCCTCGGGGGCCAAGAGGAACCCCAGAGCATCGCTCCCTCCCGTAGCACCTGGAACGCCGGTTGTCAGCGTCAGCAGAGGGTGATGTCCTGGTGAGATCTCTGTTGTCCGGATCCTTTGCCCTCCTCTGGGAGTGTTCCTGCAGCTCTGCCCACCTTTCCCGCTGGCTGGCGCGTGGCTCTCCGGGCAGGGCGAGGAGCAGCGTTGCTCCTGGGAGGTTGTGTGTCCGTCTGCGCTGAGCAGGCGCGTGGTGCCCAGACCCTCTGCCGCTGCAGCTCGGGTCTCGTGCCTGATGGCAGGCGAAGGGACTGGCACAGAGCTTTTCTCCAGGGATGTCACCAAGGTTTGGATGTGAAAAAACAGCTCAAGCTAAAAAACTGTAGGATTTGGGAGAGGGGATAATTTTCCTTATAGTTTCAACTTGTCTGCTTCCTGGAGACGTTATCAAAGCCAAATCAAAGGAAGCGGCTGGAGATGGGCCGGGCACGGAGCAGCGCTGCTCTGTTTAAGCCAGTGTGGCTGTTTGGGCGTAGAAGCGTTCCGGGCGAGTCCTGCCCTGCCCTTTCTATTTTGGAGCACAGGCCACTAGACACTGTGGTCGCGAGGAAAAGCTTTTCTGCCGTGTTGCTCTTGATAAATCTTTAATAACATCGTGCCTAGTAGAGCAAAAACCTTTCAGACTCAGTCTGCGCTCCCTGAGCTGCTAACGGGGGAAGTCAGATGCGAGCAGCCCGAGTGCCGCGGCACCTGAAGCCTGAATAAATAACTGGCAAAATCTGTCCTCGTGGCGCGACTTCTGTCAAGTCCTCTCTTTTTGGTAGCAAAATATTTCATTGCACTTGGGATGTGGGGTTTTTAGCTTCTCTTTTAAGCCTGGGTTGTAGCTCCCCTGGGGGTTTCGCAGCGCCCAAGCCCCCCTGGCTGGAGGATGCTCCGTGCTGTCCAGCGGCCACCTCGCACCCACCAGCACCGCGGCAGCTCTGGCCCCAGCAGTGGCCCCGGAGAGCAGCACTGCCTGCACCCTGCGGCCGCTCCCTGCCACAGCCCTTGCGTTAACAGGAAGGGAGAGATCTAAGGTTATTTCTCCTCTGTCTGCACTGAGCGAGTTAATTTTCCAGTCTCCTAGCAGAGGTTGAAAATTGTCTGCCTGCGCCTCGGAAATACTCCTGATCCGTAATGGTTGCAGAGAGCTGGGTGATGCTTCTCTTCCCTCTGTGGAGGAAGAAGAGCCACCCACTGAGACTGGGATTTCCAGCTCCACCCGGGATTGAGAAGCACACTGGAAGTCTTTGGAAGAGGCGTGTTACCCTTCTCCCACGGCTGCCCAGGGAGAGCTCAGCCCTCTGTCCCTCTCCCAGCCCTCCCGTGTCCTGCGGTGACCTTTCCGCTTGCCTGCCTCTTTCTGATGCAGATTTGTCAAGAAGGTTCCCAAGCACAAAGTGGATTCCGGGTGTTTTCAAGGACAGAGAAGAGGCAAAAAAAAAAAACAAAATCAGTGTTCTCCATCCTACGGGTCCTAGCTTGGGGCTTGTCCTTGCTTGGAAGGACAACGCATTTTAAAATAAACAGAAATCTCTACTGAGGGGCTGCTCATGAGCAGCACGGGGGGTCCCTGTCCCATGAGCTGGCAGGAGGGCACGGAGCTGCCCGGCCCCCGCCACCGTGGGGGGACCCACACCCTGGGCTGGGGCTCAGGATGCTGGCATGGGGGAAACATGGGGTGGCACAAGGGAGATTGGCCCTGTGCTGGGAGAGAGGAAAGCCCCGAAGTCATCACTCCTTGCCAATGCCAAACGGAACCCATTACACACAGACGAACGCGGAGGGTCAGAGGCTGTGCCGGATGCTTCTCAGTGCGTTACAGACTCCAAATGGGCACCTTCAGCTGCTCTGGGCAGCTTTTGCTCTCTGCCCCCTACCCAAGCTGGCTGTGTGCTGGTGGATTAAGGGTCCTGCAGAGGGGATGTTCTTGTCTGTCCTGGGATCAGCTGGGACAGAGTTCAGTTTCTTCCCAGCAGCTGGTGTGAGGCTGTTTGGGTTGTGCTGAGGAGAAGCTGATCACACACTGATGGGCAGAGCTGCTGCCAGGACACTCAAGGGCTTTCCAGCTTCTCTGCTGTGCCCGTGTCTGCAGGGGCAGGAGGAGCTGGGAGGGAGCACAGCCCCAGTGACCAGCCCAGGATTTCACATTAGGTTTAGGATTGAGACCCAAAGTGACCCATGGTCTGTTCCATACCACGCACAGCATGGCCAGTATATAGGTGAAGGCTCTCTGGAAGCTCGGCCCTTTTTGCTCCAGATCATCTTTTGCTCCAGGTCATCTCACTCTGGGTGGTCCCTCTCCCAGGGTCATCTCCCTCCCTCGGTCAGCTCTCAGTCTGGGACACTCAGGCTCTTATCTTGGTTCCAGGATTGCAGTTTCTGGACTCTCCCTGCCCCGGGATCGTTAGCCAGGAGTGGGCTGAGCCTTGGCCATCAGATGGTGAGCCGTGTCACTCATTTGTATATTTGTATCTATTATTATTATCATCATCACTACTATTATTTTCAGTATTATTGTAGTTTAGTTATTAAATTGTTCTTATCTCAACCCACGAGTTTGTTTTTTTTTCCCTTCACCCCTTTAATTCTCTTCCCATCCCTGGGAGGGGGGAGGGTGAGCGAGCGGCTGTGTGGAATTGGCTCCCAGCCCAGGGTAAAACCATCACATTGTCCCATTACTGCGAGCATGGGGCTGGACCAGCTTCTGACTTTCTCGCCTGGAGGGTTTATAAGGCAAGGACGGGAGCTTTTTCTCTCACACTTACACAGCACTCCATGCCTGCTTTGGTTTAGTTTGGTGCTGTTTTATGGTTAGGCTGCAAGGTGCAGTCAGAGCCTCCAGAGGTGGGAGGAGGCTCGTCCTTCACGCTGAGCACCCACGTGTGCTTCTTGGAGCTGGCTCAGAATCACTCTGATTTATCACAGCTGCTTTCTGCGGCTCTGGAAGATCTCCATCCTGCCAGGAAGTAGAAGATAGTTTATGGCAGGTAGAAACCAAATTCAGAGTCCAGGTATAACAGGTAAAATTATAGCAGAAAATAATAACAATTATTATTATTAATAATAGTTTGGATAGCAGTTTTCTATGAGAGTTGCAAAGGTGTCTTTCAGGGCATTCCCAGGTAGGGAGCCCTGTGGGGCACGGGTTGAACTTGTCTTGACTAGTATGGAGACATTAACAAAACAAGGAGGAAGGAAATTCCTCACGCGGATCTGGATAAAATTCAGCCCTGGCTGAGTCTAGGCTGGTCCTGACTCTGGAAACATGAAACAGACGACTCGTTATTCCATCACACCCTGCCTCTGCAAGTGAAGGGGACACACCAATTAAACAAAATAGGAGCAGTGACATCAGGATTAAAGATGCCAGCATCTGTCTCTGATAACCCTGGTCCCTTCGAGATGCTGTGATGAGACCGCCCAGGGCGGATGCGGGATGCGGGGCTTTCAGACCTGGGGGTTTTTATCAGCATGGAGAAAAAAGAGCTTTTACAGCGTGTAAAGGAGAGGGCTGACCCACGCAGGCCTGTCGTGGCTTGCTGTCACGCTCCCCCGTTCACTGCGCTCCCTACCCTTTGCTTTTGTTAAGTCACATTCCCAGGATTTGAAGCTCCACGAGTGACGGAGAAGGCTCGGGGGGAAATAGAGCAAATTCTTTCCTGAACCATGCTCTCCCTGGCATGCCTGGTGAATCATATTTTCTGACACAGAAAAAAACCAAACCCTATTTCAGGAGAAGGACGCGGAGCCGTCTCCCTCCATAGCTTCCTTAAGTCCAACGCAAATGTGAAACATAAGGTCTTTCCGACGGTTTAAATTATTTTCATCCTCGGTGGCAGAAAACTGGGGTAATGTTGGGTGGTGATGAAACACATTTTTTCTCAAATATTTTTGTCACCGGTGGAAATGGTTGGCAATGTTTCAGGAGTTCTGGTGTGGCACCAGATTTACCACTCACCCCCTAACTAGTTAAAACCTGTAAAAAGGGGGCTGGGGTTACCTCTGAGCTGGAAGATTGGAGAATGGAGGAGTGGAAAGCATCTTGAAGGAGGCTGGCAGATAAAGTAGGCAGAGTTTTTGCTGTCTCTGTTTCGGACAAAGCCCAACTTGCCTGATGAGCAGGCATGGGAAAGTGTCTGTTCCCAGCTGGGGAGCTGTGGCACCCTCCTTGGGAAGGCAGCCAGGATATTCAATAGTTCTCGTTGTGAAATAATCAAGGCAGGGAAAACTAACCATGAAATCGGATCTTCAAAAAAATGCGGAGAAGGAGGAAAGTGAGTTCAAAATAATCCATTGCATCCAATAGCAGGAAGGTAATTTTTTTTGTCACGACCCTATTAGGAGGTTGGATAATAATAGATTAGATATTATTCTTGAAAAGATTGTATTCTGTGTTTTCCTCTATTTATCAAACCGCATCCTGCCGTGGCATGGAGGTAATGCTCCCAGTGTTACCGCCGAGGGCTATTAGAGCAGCGGGGCCAAGGCTGAGAGCGTGATTTAATACAGAATAAAGAATTCAATCAGTGTGAAAATGTGAAATTCCTCCTTGCAGAAGAAGCCTTTAAACACATTTTTTCATGTTGGTCTTTTCAGTATGTGTGTACATACCATCACCGGTGTTTGCTCCCTGACACAGCCAAGAGCCACCCGCTAAAGGTGTGAGAATTTCATAGAATCACAGAATCAGTAAGGTTGGGAAAAGCCTCAAGGATCATCAAGTCCAACCATCAACCCAACCCCACCCAACCCACTAACCCATGTCCCCAAGCACCACATCCACACGTTTC
>VZTO01002763.1:0-30164 GCA_013400615.1 Syrrhaptes paradoxus | reverse complement strand
GGCCATCCAGCCAGGTTTCGTCCAGCAAAGGGTGTTCCTGTCTAAGCCATGAGCCACCAGCTTTTCTAGGAGAATGCTGTGGGACACGGTGTCGAAGGAAAAGACCTTTAAGATCATCAGGTCCAACCACAAACCTAACACTACCCAGGCCACAGCTAAACCACATCGGTACGCGCTACACCTGCCCGCTTCTGTCAGCTCTGCCCGTGCCTCCGCACTCTCTGCCCTGCTACTGCTGTTGGAGGTGTTCAGATGTAAGGATGGGAATAAAGGATGGTGGGAAGAGGGTAAAACTCTGGCTACAGCTGACGCATCCCCCCTGCAGCGTTCGGACTGAACCCAGCCTCTGATGAAAAATCTGCTCCAAAAGCCTGCTGCGGCCAGGCAGTTATTTATCTCTTCCTCAAATGCTTTCTCTCAATTATTTTAATTTCTTTCCTGCTCTAGTGATGTCTTGGCTTGGCTTTTGACCCTGGCCCAGCCTTGCTGGTCACCTGCGAACATTCAAGGGCTTCAGCAAGACCCTACATGACACGTGGGTGAACAGGGTCTTCCCTCTAGGGAGCTGAGTTTGGCTCCTCTCCCGCTCCGGATGTATTTCAGCCATAAAGCAGTGACCTCTCCCTTTTCCAGGGGAGAAGCAGAGCCTGCTCCTCAGACATGTGGCTTTCCGAGATAAATGCGATGGGAATGTGGGATGCAGAAAACTCTTTTCTCTTTTGCGTGCTTCCAAGTAGGCAGTTAGCTCAAGCTTAGCGGTAGTCCTGAGGTGGAGTTTGCCTCCTTTTCCAGACTTGAGCTCATGGTGCCTTGCGCTGTTGCACGGGAAAGCTGCTAACATCCAAATGAGGTGATGAAATGGTATTTCACAGAGGAGAATATCATGTAATTTCCTAACAGTGTGGGAAGGTTCTCCTGAGATACACACTGTCCTCTGGGGTAGTTCCTTGGGGCACAATCTGCGTCTGAACATACTGGCGGTGTGGTCTCATGATGCCTGAACTTCTCTTTAGGGTCATTAAGTGTGTCCGCTTAAGTGGTAGCTGTGTTCATTTCTACTAGAAAAAAAGAAAAAAATTACGTACAGCCACCATCTGGTGATATCTGGGGTGCCAGTTGTTTCCTGACTTATTCTAAGGAAAAAGTGGTATCTGCACTGTTCTTCTGCAGTATCCCTTCCTGGATATCGGAGACACCACAGGAGTTGTCTTAAGAACGAACCAGGACTGCTTCTGCTCTGCTAGGTCATTTCCCTACAGGCAGCCCAGCAAAACTGCTGGGAGCATTCAGAAACTCGTGGTTGATTATTTTTTCATTTCTTAACGGAAGAGCAGGGTTTGTGGGGGTTTGCCATGCAAAGATCGGAGGCTCCAACTCTCACATTTGGGTGTTACGCTTATTGATAAAACCTCTCATTACTGGCAAAAAACGTAGCAGCAACGTGCCTTCCTTGTGTGCAAACAGCGAAGGAGGAGGAGAGCCTGCTGCTTTTCAGTCGTGCTGCTGTGTGCCCTTCGCTGCCTCTAACCTTATGGGAGATTTGATGATTCATTTTCGGGGAGTGATGTGTTTCAACGTGCAGCTTGTCAAAGATATGAGCTGCATGTATCCAAGTGTATTCTTCTAAGTGTTCCCACTGCCCTGCAGGAAGTAAATGCACTTTCAGCAGAGCCTGTTCTCCTGGGGTTTGACAGAATTATCTTGTAGAACAAGGGCCAGGTTTTGACATTGTTTTGGGGTTGTTTTTCTTTTTGAAAACAAACTAAAAGAGTGCACAAACTGGTACCACGCGTAGCATTTCCTGAACCAGATAAAACTTGTAATGGGAAGCTAGAAAAAAAGAAGAGCTTAGTGTTTAGATTCTGCCACTCGTTTCTGGTAACTCTTTTGTAAATATTTGAATGATCAAGATTATCATGTTTCTTCCAGCCATTAACAATAGAAGAGCATCCAAGCTTTTAGGGCCAAGGAGATGAGCCCAGAGCACCAGTACCTCTGGGACAGGGCAGCGTGCCCCAGGAGCCAGCACCTACAGCAAAGCCTGGCTGGCAGGGCTCCGTGTGACTCACAGGAAGACATGTCAGAAAACAGGAGAATGCATTTGTTAGAATAAATCAAAACGAGTGACTAAAACCTTCCAAATTATAGTTGAGGGGAAAACAGTAACCTGGATCGTGCTCCTTGTTCAGCCGATCGTATTAAATGCTCAGCTGCAGAATAAGCTCCAGCAGTGACCTGGTTTAGAAGGCAAATACTTAGAAGTCAGTTCCAGTAAATATATTTGTTGTCACCTGCTTCAGCAAATCCAGCTACACCGAACATTTCAGCCCAGGCAGTCCTAGATGCTGAAGGGACTAATGAGACCGACCAAAGCAGCGTGTGTAATTCTTCCTCTGCTCAGCAGCTTATGAAACAGCAGTAAATGGATGACCTGGCGTGAACCGTTCCCCGAGACAGCCTGTAAAATTCATCCCACGTCATTATTGATGACCTCTTTTTATGTGAAATGTTTGCCTACAACCAAGAACTCTGGAGAAGCACAGCAAACCAAAGAGCCATTTAAACCAATGCATTTGTTTGCCACTCCTAGGAGATATTAGCTAGGATTCTAAATAAGCATCTGACTTATAAGAATAATCATCATGTGATTAAATTATTTATATTTGAAACCAACTTGCAGATGCTCTTGTCTGCTAAAAAATACATGATCTCTGAAAGCTTTAGAGACTTAAAACACAGATTACGTGCCTGAGGATTCTGCAAATCTTAATCACAATAAAATACATGGTAATAAACCAGCATCCTTTTTATTTTAAAAAAGACATCCAGTTGCAAGGTGAATACTGCTGATGGCCAATACAGTCTCAGTCAGATGGATGGCTTCCAGATCAGGTTTTCATGTATTTAGAACCAAAAGAAGAGCCCAGGCTCTCTGAAGTTGCTGTGATGCTTCGGTCACACTTTCAGGAGTCCAGGAGGCAGAAGGACTCATGACGGGGTTTTTGTTGTTGTTCTGAGCCTGAAGACTCCTGCCTCCTTCATGCAGATGTCCACCGACAGGTCTTGGCACCCAACGACGTCTTCAAGCTTGAAGTATTTTTCGTTTCCCTCCTGCACGTCCCAAAACCTGAGTCTTGCGAAGTCCGTTGGAACCTGTCATCACCCGGTGAGCGTTCCCTGCCCCGCTGCTCTGGATCCAGGCAGCTCCAGAAGCCGCTGGGAGACAGGATATACAAGCCCTGGTAGCTTCTGTTGGACAACAGCTCGGCAGTACAGATGCTACAAGAACAGCTATTAGCTTTTTCAGGAGAAAATGACTGTAACAGCTTGTTTGCTTGAGTGACCTGAAAAATTATAGTCCAATAATGAGGAGAACAAAATGGGAAAAGACCTGGTATGTCCGTACTGCAACCCCCTCCGACTGCTTTCAGGTGTTGCAGTGCAAGACAATCATGGTCACACTCCTAAGAGAGGGCTGTGGTGGTATGCAATGCACAGGAATGGAAAGCTACATTCAAAATTGGGCCAAACCACCACCAAGTATAAATACAGTAAACACCAGTGGAGCCTGGGCGTCTGCTTGCATCTGCCTGTAGGGCAGCAGGACGAGTCAAAAAGTGCAAGGACTAGCTAGGTGCCAGAAACATATTTCTTCCTATGTTTTAAAAAGCTAGAAAAATGCAAATCTGGCAATGAAAAATATCTAATATTCATAGCTAAGTTAAAAGTGACCATCTTTTGGATAGGTTATGTATTTAGGACAACACAGCAACTACTTCAGACATCGAGCTTAGGTACAAAGTGTCCTGCAGCAAGAGGTAGCTGTCTCCAGAGAGCCTCTCCAGAATGCCCACAGATGGGCAAATACTCCAGGGAGAAGCAAGGTGAAAGGTCACAATGGTGGTACATTCAAGAATCTTATCAAAATTACTGCCTGAGGGTAAGTCACTGATAAATTTCACTCTTGGAAGGGCTCTGCCTCCAGTCACCTATTTTTTCCAAAAGAAAGTCTTTTTAAGGTTTTCAGCACTGCTATTTGGCCAGTCGATTCCCTACACTACAGCATCGAAACTGCGACAGCCCAGCTATGTATGAATAGTCCTTCAACAGTTCGCTGGTTTGTAAAAAATAAATAAGGAAAATGGTCCTGAGTACCTCATCCAGAACGTGTTCTGAGCTCGCTTAAATTAGTACAACACGCACAATTATACCGTTGCTGTTTAGATACTGGTTAAATATGTGTTAAGTTGGAAGCAACAAAAGATGAATCAAACCAAATGCCTGTTCCATTACTGAACACACAAGTGACTGATTTGTTTTCCGTTTGTAATTCTTACAGAACACATAGATGAAGACATGGTACACCAACGGGCCCGGACACATGACCAAGGGGAAATGTGCTCAGCAAAAAGTGTAAATGAGATGAGCCACATTTAAGCCAAACCTCAGTTAATATTTGCAAGGCAGCATTTAAAAAATAACCGTAAGGAAATGTATTAGTACAAATCTGCATCTACAAGTGTTAGTATTAGTGCATTTGCATCTACACTCTAGAAAACTAGGATTTTTCTGATTGCAGATGTGATACTTTGAAAATAAAATGACTGAAATGTTTCGTTATATAAATTTTTATAACATACACCATTACTAGCAACAGTGTACTTAAAAAAAAGTGTCAGTCCCTGAGCCAGCAGGTAAGAACGTAGAAGATATTTATATCTCTCTATATATATTTAAAAATAAAAATTAAAAAATTAGTGATGCTTTTAGCCATAAGCTCATACGACTAACACAACTGCAGCAATCAATCTTGGGAAAAGTAAGTTATAGAGGGATAAACTTCTTTCAGTCAGCTAATTGAATTGCTGATGGGTGCCCAGTACCAGTTTAGCAGGTAAGTTCACCCCGTATCCTCTAGATTTTCCAGTTGGGGCTAGAAAAGGTAGTGCCTCTAACAGGGTTTCCAGAAATACCTACAATACATAGAACACAGAGTATAGCAGTTAAAAGTAAGAAACTATTAGCAATTAGATTATTTGTGTCTGTGCACAAAGGAGAAGGAAATTTTAAGTATGGTCCAGAGATGGAGAAACAGGACAAACGACTTCCTGTGAGCAAAACTGGACAAAAGACAGCCTACTGTTTCTGTTTGTCTCGTCTTTGCTTCAGCTGGAGGGCAAAAAAAGCAAACAAGGCACAACTATCTTTGCACACTGCAAAGGAAGACTACTGCTGCGCTGGGGAGTACATAGGTTCTGTGCTGAGTGAAATAAAGGACAGCGTGACCACGCCAGGACCGAAGGCTTGCTGTTTCCTGCCATGCTGGAAATGACAAATTGCCACAAAAATGAAAGGCCCAGAAAACGGGAAGTCCTGTGAAGTGCCACCTTGTTTGGTGAGTTAATGCCACTTCTCTAAAAAACTGTTAGTCTCTACAGAAATTGAAATGCCAATATTCCAGAAAAACCATGTCCCTGGGTCAAAATCTATGATTCTTTAGATGCCAAGCAGTTTAAATATTAACACAGTGGAAAACTTCAGGTGCACACATGTGCTGGTTGTTGGAAACTTCAGAAAGCTGCTCTGTATGTCCAGCTTCTTCAGATTATTTTTTTTCCCCATTGCGTCCAAGTATAACTGGCTCAAGTGCAAATGGCATCTATGGAAGAATGAATGCTTCAGGTCTCTGAAATACAAGACAAAGAAATTGAGATGTTAGTGATACAGGAATTGTAGTAAATGACAAATTTGCCTTAAGGGGGGATTAAGTTTTCTTTGTAAAGGTGTGCGTAATAGTAAAGGTTAAGCCAGAAAACAGTGGCCACTCGCTTCTCCCAGGGCTTTGAGGAGATTGTGGCAGCGGGCTGAAAAAGACTTGATTTTTTAAGTTACATTCAGATGACCAGGTGTTTTTAGCAATATGTACAAATGAGCAAACAACAGATGTAATGTTCCAAAGCAATTAAGAACTTCCACATTTAACAAGTCTGGAGCAAAAAGGCACAGGTCCCTGACACACCACACTTGGCCATTTGTCCTGGGTTCAGCTGGGACAGAGTTCACTTTCTTCATAACAGCGAGCAAGAGGCTGTGCTTTGGATTTGTGCTCAGAAGAAAGCTGATAACAGTGATGTTTACGCGTCTGCCAAGGTCTTTCAGCTTCTTTCTGACTGTCTGCAAACAGGAGAAGCTGGGAGGGAGCACAGCCCCAGTGACCAGCCCAGGGTTTGATCTTAGGTTCAGGATTGAGACCCAGACTGGCCAATAATCTATCCCATACCATACACGTCATGCCCAGGATGTAGGTGAGGACCCTCCGGAAGATCGGCCCTTTTGGTTCCGGATCATCTCGCTCCAGGTGGTTGCCCTCCCAAGACCTTCCCCCCCCTCCCTGGTCAGCTCTGGGTCTGGGACGCTCGGACTGTTCTCTCCTTTCCGTGAGTGTGGTTTTGGGACTCTCCCTGCTCCGGGATCGTTAGCCGGGAACAGGCTGAGCCTTGGTCATGGGGTGGGGGGCAGTGTCACTGTGTGTCACTCATCTGTATATTTGTATATAGGATTATTTTCAATATTATTGTAGTTTATATTAAATTGTCCTTATCTCAACCCACGAGTCCTTTTTTCCCTTCACCCCTTTAATTCTCTCCCCTATCCTGGGGTGGGGGGGGGAATTGAATGGTTTGTCCCCTAGCCAAGGGCAAACCCATCACACCATTTTATTAGCAAACTGCATGTGTGAGAAGCACAAAGGCAGGATCACACACCTGCTGGTTTTGTCCAGATGAAAACTTGCTTTAAACATCCTTTGGCCTTGCCTCTACCTGAGGTTACATCAAACAGCTGCTGTTTGTCCTTTATGGAGGCACTACAAGTGTATCAAACCAATTTCAGCAGTAGATAGCAGTGATGTTGATGAATGACAAATACTCTGGTGTGATCCACACCTGTGACGAGCTATTGCCGTCCACCTGGCAGAACGGTGTTTCACGCTCTCATGATGATCTCAGACAAGGTACACGTGACCTGTTTTCTCATCGAACGCCCAGCTTTCTCACTAGGGATTCCACAACCCCTAGTCATCATTAAGCCACAAAACCCTTTTGTTGATGGTTTATGGAGAGCAGAAGGAATAGCAGAGGAGAAACTCCAACACAAATGATGTGAAGAGCCCCTTCTTGCCAGACAGCACCAGCTAAGTACTAAGACATTGCACAAAAGCACTGATGCTTCCATAAGGCTTAGCCACATATGGGTGTGAAGGAAAGGGAAGGGAGACAAAGTCCACTCACAGGTGGGAGAAATCTGCAGGAGGATGCACTTAATGTGTTTAAAGAGCTAATGCAGAGCAACATTTAGAAGCCAGCCTGCCCAGAGCTGAACTGGCTCCTAACACGAAAACCAGATTCCCCGCAAACTGTAGCAGCTGCAGGGTTCTTCAGAGCTCTTCAGTATTCAGTTCTGCTGTGGAAAAATACAGCAGTGGTGTTTGGGAAACCCTGCAGAAGCAGCAGCTCCTAATAGCCAGCCAGAGATCAGAAAGGGAGCAGAGCTGGCACAGGTACTGAGAAGAATCAGAGAGAGAACACGGGGCTAGGAGAGAAATAGCAGATGAAACGTGTGTCTTGGTAAGGCAAGGGGTGTGATACATACCTTGGGGATATTAACTGGCTTCTCAGTCTACCATTGTATAAAGGCACTAACTACTGGTTTGGGACCGGATTGTCAACTCCTTTTCCTCTCTACTCAGCATACATCGGTGTGATAAGCAAAAACCCCTTCTCCTCTCTTCCCTCTTCAGCTTTTCTTTCACTGTATCAAAAAGAGGTGTGGCTGGGATTCTGGTATGCCACCTTGTCCGTTATTGGAATTTCTTGATGCCTATTTCAGATTCTTGTCTCGGTCTCTGTTCCTGGCTACTGTGCATGTTTTTTCCTGTGAAGACAGCTAAAATTCCAATAACCCTTCATTCAGTTCTCTCAGCTTTGCCAGTGCAATTTTGTGGTTAGTTTTTTGGTATTGTTTTAAAAGTGTACTGTTCTACCTATAATTCTGATAGTATCTCAGATAATCTATATAATACTCTTGGCTGCTAAAATATTTATTAGATTATTTGTAGAACCTATGTCCAGAAAAATACAGTGAAACAAGACAGTTTAAATATATTTTGAAATACATTGAATATATTGAAAATACAGTAAAACTATCTTGTTTCACTGTCAGAATTTCACAGGTTTTAGTTAAAGCAGATGATTCTGCCTGCACCCTGAAATAAATGCATTTTATTCTTAATCCTCCTAGTAATTTGTTGCACTGATTTCCCCCACACGCTGTTTAGAGTCCTGATAGAATTTTGTCTGGTTTTCATTCTTGTTACAGATTTCTGCTGTGCCATTCATCTTCCGATTAGTGGTTTGAATGTCTTCTATCTTCTTTTTTATGGAGAAAGGCTTCATCATCTAGAAGTTAACTCAAACCGATAATGTTTCACATATGGGCTGTCTGCATTGTAGCCAGTGTACCGTGGCTTGCCAGGAAAGTCAAGGAATTTCCTCTTCAGCAGGTCTTCTGAGTGGGATTTGAGATGTGGAAGATAAAGAGCCAGGGAACGCTGGCACACACAGACCTAGCAGTGCTATTTTAAAGGCAGATGTTGGTTCCTCACATAGTGCTTCTTGGAATACAAGCCTACAATTTCGGTGTGTCTCCTCCCAAATTGTTCATCATGGCTATGACGCTAGGAAGATAACCATTTTGATTCTCACAATTCCTATATTTATCCTTCTGTATAAGTAAATAACAAACTTTAAAAAGCAGGAAGAGAAAACAATATGGTTCTAAATGACAGCACGTATCAAGTACAGTGATAGTGCAGATCTTTGTGGGCCAAGTCTCCCACAAAGCAAAAGCCCAGCAGCTTGGGAGGACAGGAAAGCTGCACTATCTGTGTAGCAACTGAAGGGCTCCAATGATGTGTAGTATTATATTTTGGACTTAATAGCTCTAGTTATTTGGATAAAGATTAAGTCTTCATTGTTCATAAGATGCAGTATATTGCAAACCTTTCTTAAAAAAAGAAGAGGCATTTGAAGGAAGCAAAATAATATTATTTCCTTTCTTGGCTTAGTCAGCAATGAGGAAAAGGAGTGGCTAAGCCAGACAGATAATCATTACGCTTCCAATGTGCGACACACGCAAGGGCCCCCTGACAAAGTAAGACATCAGCTTTTGAACTCTACATTTAAAAATACACTGTAATCACTTCCGAGTTCCTAGGAGCTGCTGCTTTTGCAGTAGTCTCAAGTAAAATCATTTATCTGTGAAGGCTAGAACTGTACAGATAAGCTCGTGGCTATTTTTGAAGTTATTCCCTAGTGTGCACTGGATTCTTGTAGGCTATGCCCTACTGCCTTACGGCGCAGCGAGACCACACTCACCTTGTACTCAGTGCCTCGGTGCTGACTCGGCAACTGGCTTCTGCACTCCAAAGGCAGTGATAAAAATATTCACAACTACTATTATGAATACTAGTCCAGTGGCAAGGTTGTTGAGGAAATCCAGCTTTCCATGTTTTGCAGGGTTGTTAAGGTCATATTTTACTTCAGAGAGAAAAGGAAAAAAAAAATAGTTTTAATTACATGTACACTTCAAAACCCAAAATAAAAGTCATGACCTACTCATGTAGGTCAAAAATTTCTCCAACACTATCTGCACCAGTCATACTTAAAAGGGAAGTAAGATTCTGCAGTGTCAGTAAAAGTGCCAAGGGGAAGATCTTTAAGCACAAGAAGTCTATCAGCTTCCAGTAATTAGCATCTAATCTCTGTGGAGGCACATGGGAAGTAATGGATACACAAACATTACTAGAAATTTTCTGAGTTCTTGATCTTTTGAAATCTAGTCTTACTGCAGACTTTAAGCATTTAAAAAATATTTTGGTCTTGAATACATTGAGCTCAAAGCCCTCACAGGATGAAATGAAGTTAAGTTTCCTACAGTTAAAATGCTACAGGTTCTCCACAGACCACAAGTGCTGGATTTTTTTTGTACTGGTGCCCTTCCCCAGCTGTACTCCCTGCTTTTGCACCGATTCTGTTTTCAGAAAGCAAGAGTATCATATCTGTTAAACAGAGGAAGATTTCAAAGCAGCATAGCTGCAGTCCTTTTTGCAGAGAGCATCAGCTGTGTAAACATTTCCTTTTGTTTCTTGCAGTTCTTTGGTTGAACTGCAAATGGGAGTGAGGGAGGAACACACAAGGGAGATAGCATTAATTTAGTTTAAGCTTTGATTCCAGGCCTTGTGAAAACATATAAATGAGTTACATTGGACTGATAATGGACTTGACGATAGAGTAAAGCATGTACTTGTACAGGACGGTAAGAAGTCTGGGAGCGCTTCCCAGGCATCATGCAGAAAACCAAGATTTTCTGCTGTCCCCCTTCTCCTGCAGTAAGGGCTTTGCAACTCAGACCCTCTGCTAAATGTCTTTGATGATGTGGGGATGAGTTCTGAAGCACGTTTTGAGAAGGTTTTTTGTCTATTTAGAGTCCTAGTTCTTAAATACTTATATGACTGGAGCTTGTGTGTGCATGTATAGGACATGCGAGAGAAAGTTCATACCTGACAAGTTTTTACAGCAACATAAATAAAACTTTGAGCTCCTGAGAGGCACATACCTAGATGCGTAGGTTAGGATTCTACTGCATGAAATAAACTTTCTTACTTGCTTTAAACATAATGACCCCGTCAGCTGCAGAACTAAACCGCAGAACCAAGACTCGCTTATTGAAGCAGTTAAGTAGAAGTGGTGGCAAACACACTCGTGATGCCCAAGTATTAAAAGCCAGGTTCACTCCGTGCCCCTAATTAGGAAGTCTAATGCTGTTTTGGTTTCAAGGAATTCTGGGCGGCTGTTCAAGTCCTGTCTGCTGAAGCAGTATAGTCAAACATCACAGGCCAGTCAAAGCACTGAAGAACAGCGCGGGGGAACTAGCTGAGAAGCCTAAGCTACTGCACACCTGTGTAGGCGTGAAATAATTTAAGCTCAGCAGTACTTAACCCTCAAAATGAGTTTATACATGTCTGTAAAGCATCTGGAGCTACATGGATGCTTGCATCCCAACAGTACCTGGAAGGACTCTAGTACTGTCATGTGAATTAAGTGGAATACATAAAATGCAATAATTAATCCTGAAGCATGGAAAAAAGGCATTTCAGATGGTTGGTCTAAACATGAAAATGGCCAAATGTGTTTTGTGAGTTAAAAGAAATCCCACTCGAAGGAGAATTAACACTTTCAGAGTTGTTCCTTTGTCCAAACAAGGGTCAGAGAAGAAAAGTATTGCTTGTCAGTTGAGGCGGTGCTCTAAATTTTGCAGTAGAATTACAGTAATCCTATCTTTGTGATTATAGTACTTAAGATGAGGGTGTTTGTGAAAATGCTCTTAAGAATAGTTATTCGTTAAGTATTTTATTATAGTGGCATTAGATTACTATGATTTCAAGCCATTTAAACTATTTCAAGACATTCTTTGCTTTTCTTCCAAAAAGTTACAACTACCAAATCACTTTCAAGGACAAGTCTGATGAATATTTTTCAAAAAGTGTTTGTGAAAGGCTCTTTTGAAGGACAAAAAGCGTTCTAGTAGAGAACTGTAAGAAACTGGTAGCTCCTGGGATAAATCTCTGTCTCGAGGAAAGAAACTGGATGGTTGCACAGACTTTCATTTGGACTGGTGGGAGCTTCTAAGAAGCAGAATTTTGTGGCTGGACCAAAAGGCAGACTGTTCCTGCAGGCCAAAACTACCAAATAAATACATAATGTGAAAAGCAAGTTCTTGCCATGATGTTATTCTTGCTAGTTCTTGCTATTCTTGCTGTCTTTGTACCTTCACATCCTATTTTCTATCGTCAGTACTCTGGAGCTCAGCACGACAGCATTGCTCCAACAGCATCCCCCTGTGAGCCCAGGGCTTTGTCACCCTCGGCACGCCAGCCCAGCCCTGGGTGACTGCAGAGCACAGCCTGAGCTCCGGAGGAACCTCACTGTTTGCTACGTGGTCTGTGAGTTCCACCTCATCCCAACTTTGGAGTTGGGGCTGCAGGGTACTCTCTTTCCTCTCAGTGTGACAAAGATAAAAATTACAGAGATGGAAGCCACTTTGTCTGGCAGAAACAAGCATCAAAAAGCAATGTCTCAGCATATACTGAGAAATTATTGCCCAACAAAAACAGGGAACTTGTTTACAGCCTCAAAGCCTGCTTAACTGAACCAAACACCAGGACGACGCCTTCAACTAAGAAACATATAAGTGCTTTGCTGATTTATTCCATGACTCTCTTCCCACATCCCCCAGTATCATCCGGTTGCTTTTTCGAGTCCCCTTCTGGAATCTCCTCTGAGCCAGGACCTGGATTTTGCTCTTGTCCCAACTCTGCCACATGCAGAGACAGCTGTATTCTGTGTCTTTTGTAAGAAAGAAAAAAGCTATGTCAGCTGCATATCAACACTGCAAGCCTTACGTATCCTGGTTCCCTAGGAACTTCCTCCTTGAACAGAAAGTTATTTTTTCAGTTGTGGTAAAAACCGGAACTTTGAAGGACGGAGAGATGCCAAAGGTGGCACCTATACACCAAGTAAATGCCATGTGTGAACTCTGGCTATCACCTTCAAGGCTTTTCATTTACAGTAGACTTAAGATCTGTCATACAGTACCCATTAATTTAAAGGGAAAGATTTGAAAAAAGTTTTGAGAATAAATGATCAGATATCACTAGCAAAAGGAGTGATCCCTAGCTGTTTCCCACCTGTGAAGGCTTCATTTATTTCAGGGAATAATGGGGTTCAACTGCTGCTGAAAGCTAAACATCTCCCCTGATTTCCACAGGTATCTTTGATCGACTCTTCAAAGTTATGGTCTAGGGTGTTGGGTGCTGCTAATGAATGCCACAGGTTTTCTGTAACTGTGCGAAGTGCCACTGGATTCGTTTTGCATTTTGCCTTGCAAAAGCACGGGGGAAAACATCACAGTGGGGTCAGATAGCTAAGAGAAGTATTGAAGGGTCAAACCAAAAAACTCAGATTTCCAGAACAGTGCCACCTCTCCACTCTCTGTGGAGTTTTAGTTTGGATTTTTTGGGTTATTGATGCTCACTTAGTGATGACATTGTTTTAGAGATGAGCCTGGCTCTATAGCTACTTAGATCAATATTCTGCCTTCCAGGATAAGGCAGAGGGTGTAGGACATACGTGTGCTACTAAGCTAGCAATACTAACTTCAAATACCTCATTTCTAGGGATAAGTCCTGGTTCTTGAGCTTCACAGCATTGCACTGCTGAATATTATACTGAATAGTGGAACCTTTGTTTTTGATAACTGCAAAGATGCTGCACTGAACTTCTAGGAATACAAAGGTCTGTAATTCAACAAACAAGACAGAAAGGGGAGTGCGGGGGAAGGCAGGGAGGAAGGAACTAATTCCAGCTGCCTCATTAAATGTGTTCAAAACATGCACTAACACAACTCCTACCTGAACTCACTCTCTTGAAATTATTTCTAACATACGTTAGAGGTATTGCATCACATTTCTTTGGCATAAAGTAGAAAAGTTTTCCCTAGCGATAAGCAGAACTCAAGACAATTTATTTGCAGTCCCAGGATGCTACTTGGACTGCATTCTACTCGGACTGCATATTATGTGTAGTTTCAAATTTTTTGACTGAATTCACAGTGTGTGGATAACTGATGAGATATGTTCTTATGGTGAAATCTTGCTCCAGTAGCCTATTTTTGTTTTGAACTTTAGTTTCAGTATGACGCAGGTTTGAAAGTTAACAATAACAAGTACATTTCTACCATTCCCCACCTAGAGGTTTAGAATGCTTTGAATAATTTCCTAAATTTAAAATCAAGGGTTTATTTCATTGTCAAGCCTTTGCTATCAAACCTTTGATTCAATTGCAGAAACACAAACAAACTGAAGACAATATGCCATACAAACATGAAGATGGACTTCAACTTTCACTTTGTTTCGGAGTTCTATGTTCACAATATATTGTTATAAGATTGCTTATCATATGGCTGATATGGAACAAATACATTTCAGTCATGAGGTTAAGTAACAGGTCTTGCCAGAAACAGTATTATGAAACTGGGCAGGCTGCATGATCCTATCTGGGCTATTAATATTTCTTTTACAGGATTTCATCATTTTCCTTCCTCCTCAGGCCTTCTGAAAAGAAAAATATTCATACTCTGGGCAAATGAGTATAAGGAAGTTGATCAAAATTGAAGATTCCACATAAAGCTGCCCTTGCTTCTTTTGTTGCAATACTTCTATGGTCTTAAGAGAGAACTTTCATCAATTCTGAAATACAGACTGTCAAATATCACAGCTTTTTAAAAATAAATCAGGAATCTATATACCATTTTATACCACTTAATATGCTGCATCCTATAAGAAGAATACATGTCAACGGTTCTTGCTGGTGCTACATACCAAGGAATATCAGGAGCACTCCCACAATAACTTGCAGCGTGAGTGACACGCTGATAAGAACAATAAGTGGGACGTAGAAGGAAAAAGAAGGTCCTTGCTCCATCACAGCTTTCAGCTGGGATGCATTGGCCATCAGCAGGGCAATGTCCAACATGCTCTCCGCAGCGCTTTTCTTATTCGCGTAGTGGTTGATATTCATAGGTCCGTTTCTTTGAAACCACTGTGACGTTCTGCGCTAAAAGGGGAGAGAGGAAAAAGATTATTCAGATCTCTTTTCCTTGGTGCAGTTGAGTGAGAGATGACTTGGCGCATCCACTGATTTCTATAATCATACTGATGGAGCGATATCGGTACCGAGACTATCAGTGCATCTTCTTCACTGTTACCACTGTCCTCCACCCGACAAGAGAGCAGTACACAGTGTCCGTACTGCACTTTGGCAGACACACCTTTTCCAGCTTGTAGGATCAATCTAAGCAGTCAGGATGTTTCTACCCTGGGAAAAGGAAAGATTGAAGAAGCTGAAAAGTTTGCTCTGAAAAAAGTTGGGAGGGAAAAACCACTGTAGAGCAATCAAGCAAACAAGAGATTGTTGTAACTACTCCTAAAGGCATACTTGAAAAGACAAATATTTCTTAAATTTACCCTCTGTCATCACATGTCTACATAGTTCCTTAATTATTCATGAGTCTTATTTTGAGGATTTATGTGGAAGTTGGCCACTGTGGGAGCTTTGCTTGATCTCTTTCCCTGCTGCTTCTTACTCCGCCATGCCACTGTCCAGGACCATCCACACACAGTGAACTGTTTCCCCGCTTAAATATCGTATGATCTGTGGTTACCAAGCATTCCTCAATTACAAGGGAAACTTTTTTTCCATTTTTGCATCAGCAGATTTTTTTTTCTTTTAAATTCCTCTGCAAACAAACAGGAAAACAAAAAACAACTGTGGGGCATAACCAGAGTTATTTAACCTGGGGGGGTGAATAAAATGAGTGTTTCCTGATGATGATTCATGTGACCCAACTTGAATTTTGACAACTTATCTCCCAGAGGTGCCTATTTCTCTACAGATCAGATGCAGCTTAGGGTAACTAGGTTAGACTTAGATGCCTAACTCTGCGATGAAGTAGCTAACCCTCTCTCCTGCAGTCTCTGAATGGGTTAGGAACTTCATTTTTGCTGCTCTTGCTTCTAGACTTTATTTTAAAAAATAATACACAAATATATTAAGAGTAAGCTTATTCTAGCTGACTTCTTTAAACTTGCTTCTTAGAGACTTCTTTACTGCACAAATGTGTTCCCACTTGCCAGAAAATACCACAAGGAAAATCTCACTTTGAAGGTTAGTTCAAATGCAGAAAACACTTTCTAATTACTCTCTTCAGCAGCACTAACAACTGTCCAATTTCCAGCTCCATGGCCAAGTTTGCCACTGTCCAGACATAGAAGTGTCCTTTGAAATAGGACAAACCTTGATGCATACGGCAAACATGTTGCCAGTTTTTCCAGGGCAGTCAAATACCATACGTGATGTATTTTCACCAGACACCTTGTAATCAACCACAGCCCAAATATTTTACTGTGAGAAGAATGTCATGGGGTAGCAGCAGACTTTTTTTTTCTGCAAAGAGAAGGAAAACATGTAACCGCAGCTTTACACAGACGGCTTCTTTACTGAGACCAAGCTCCCAGGAAGAAAATGGCTTTGAGACAGCTACTGACTTCAGTCAGGAAGAACTCAATACTCATTTGGTTTTGTCTATATCCCACCATCTAAAAATGTAATTTGGCTGAGGAATCTGTCCCACATTTGTCACGTTTTCTCTCCTTTTCTCCTCTTCCCACCCCTCCGACCCATTAAGCCATTATAGCATTTGGATACTTCGGAAAAAATACCGCAATTCTGGTACATCATCCACCAGGCATGGCCGTTCCCTTCCGTATGGAATATATGCTGGCAGTACTCAGCAGAAAAATCCAGAGTAACATTTTTCACTGTTTACTGTACAGTACAAAGCCAAACACACACATGTAGCTCTTGGCTGCCTAATGCTAGCAGTATAAGAGGGGATGAGTTGCTACATCTGTAGCTCAATTTCAATTCAAATTCTGGGCATGAATTTAAAAGAAACCCTTCTCAGTAGACTGTAGAAGTAATATAATCTATTTTTGTGACAAATTCATAACAGAGGAAGTATTTTCCTATGTCTAGTAGCTAATTAACTCCTTCCTGTCAAAAATACTGACTCTGAAATATCTGTTGGGTCTATGAGACTGCAGCAGGTAACACTGGCAAAAACTACACGGGTAGCTGTGACTCATTTCTTAATCCTGACGGAAAGGGACCGCAGTGAAAACATGCCAACCAGCTTCTTTGCTTTCACTCGATGTAGGAATGTGATCATGTTTGACATGGCTTTTTTTTTCCTTTTTTTTTTTTTAACTACACAGAAGAGTAAATAGTCTGGGCTACATCTTCCTTTCATTTACATCTGTGACTACATGATGTAAGACAGTTTCTACACAAACAACCAAATATGATCTTTTCTTTTTCCTGGGAAAATGTCCTGCTATACTCTTAGGACCTTTTGCTGTTTGCTAGTTTTCTGTAAGGCCAAGTTGCAGGTGGAAATAGCAGGCTACGGGGTTCGACCTGTGGTGGAAGCAACGGTTTTGAGTCACTTCTGAACTCCAAAAAATGCAGAAGACTTTTCAAAGTGAGGTGTTGCTAAGGCAAACTAAGGCAAAACTTCCTATTCCTGGAATTACAACTCAGCTATTTATTACGTTTACATTCTACAAAATGGCATTTTACTCTCTTAAGAGGCTTTCAGCTACCACTCCTGAAAGCAGAATTGGAACTAGGCATGTACAGAACTGAAATGTTGGTTCTACTGCACACAGCTTTTTCTCGGCCTGTGATCTTGCCTTCTGCCAGGAAAAAGGACCTGTAATCATGAAAACCCCAGAAACAACCATTTCCCATCTCCTGATTGAGAAATGGAACCTCCTGACTCAGGCTGGAAAACCATAAAACCAAAAAAAAAAAAAAGGCAAATTAGCCTTGTCTTCTGGAAGCAAGTTGAAGGCAACTGCGAAAAGTATTGAAAAAAATGCAAACGTACCATGGTGGCAATTTTAAAGATCAGACTATGTGTTACACAGCAATATATAGACAGGCAATGACAGAAGAGCTGTTGCCTTAACCTCAGGATAATGACAGGCATGTACAACAGAAATTGTATGTGAACTTTGTTATGTGGCTTTATGGCTTCAGGGAGATGCCAAGTGTGTAGAAACACGTGCAGCCCGTAGCACTAAACGACACTTACGGTGCTGTCATCATCTGCAGGGCTGCAGAGAGGAAAGGAGAAACTTCCAGAGACTTTCTAGGACGTATGTAAAGTAAGGTTTTTCCTGCAGGTGTCACTTGGCAAGAGGACAGTACGCATTCCATGTGACCTCTTTGGTCTCAACAGAATCAAAACACCAAATTACACACTTTCAATATTCAAATTACCTGGTACAGACAAGCTGATCCCTTCAGCTGGTGCCACCAAATGAGTCTGAGTAAAAGCAGCGTGTACACAAGAGCCAGCTGTAGCTGGAACCCCTGTATCTCCCTTTCCCTGTCAGTAACAGCCTGCTCTCAGGTCTCCGGTCACCCACAAAGCATCAGCCTGTGAGCAGAACCTCCTGCTGTGCTAGTCTACGCGCAGTTATAAAAATGAGAGCAGTGAAAAGCCTCCCCATCTTGCTCCATCTGTGACAGGAAGAATCCCCTGTGGAAAAGCTTATTTTCAGTGTCAAAAGACACTGCCCCCACAGACAGTACCGCTCGGTGTCTGTTTGTGTCACCAGAGCACTGCCGTTTGCGAGGATAAAGCTAAGGTGCTACATCAGAAGCCGGCACTTTTTTGCGTCTGTAAGACCAAACCTTCACTCCAGGACTGAATGGTGTTGGACACACAGACTTATTGACAACTGTGCTGGTACAGACTTTGCCGCTGCCTTGCTTCGCTCGTCATTTCACCAGCACACCCAGAAGAACCGAGTCCCTTTGAGATACAGAAAGGATTTATTCATTACACTTAATAAAAATAAATAAAAGTGACGCTGAGGTGAATGTCCTTAGATGCCGAGTTTCCTGAATCACGTCTAAGATCCACCTGGTGATTCAACAGGAAGGAAACAGCACTGAAAATGGAAACATTTGAAAACAAATAATCAAGTGTCTTTGCTAAACACAGCGACTTCTTGTAGGAAGGATTTCTGCTTCTGCTACAGCATTAAATCGATACTAGTGACAAAGTTTATGTGGCTGTTTGTTCAACAGAGTATTTATCAAACACTAGTGACTGCTCAAGTAGTCAAGTTAATGTCCTGGAAGTCTGATCAAAATGAAGGAAAGCTCAAGTTTTCTTGTCCAACTTCACCTCACTGCATTTCCCAAAACGTTACCAGCCAGTCTGCCCAAAGACAGGTGGGGTTTCTGACACTCCAGTCATCTTAATACAGAGAGGGAAAAAAAACCACCCACACTAGTAAAAATTACACCTATTTTGCATTTGTATTTAGAACTTAGTTATGTTCCTTTCTGTCACTCTGCCCTATGAATGCAGGAGGAAATAAACCACTTGGATTTCGAGTGCAAGTTCTGAGGATTCATTCCTTCTCTTTTGGTTCCCAGGTACTTTACTCAGCTTCTTAAATGTCTTCCACCATATACATATGTTCCCCTAAAGAGATTTGTTTTAAGAAAATCTAAAAAAGAAGATAAAACAAAAGCCCCAGAAAAATTGCAAAAGGCAAATGTTGTCTGAACCAATAGGACCAGATTGGACAAGCTTGTTAATCAATATGACCTCTGGGTTCGTAATGTCTTGTGTTTAGCGACAGTCCTAATTTTAAAATAATGGCAACATGCTACGTAATAATGAGGCTGTGAAAACAAAAGGCTGAGTCATACTGATCTTACAGTGGGCTGTTCTTTACTGTGTTTTGCAATAGTCTTTCTAACAAAAAACATTAAAAAGATGGTAAAAAGCCCTTTTGTTTAAAAAGCAATTTTCTAAGTTTTTGAAGTATTCACCTTTAAGGAAAACACCGCACAGCAAACTTTGAGTGCTAATTTCATCTTCAGAAAAAATTCCATTTATATCAAAAAAGAGAAGGATCAGACATAAAAGGACTAATACAGGACTAAAAGACAAGACAATTTCAGAACTTTTAAACTTTTTTTTTGAAGATCAACCCTGCAATTACAGAACGAACTCGTAACGTTATACAATTATGTAGTAATCCTCACAGAGGTGGAATTTCTGTCCATATCTCCATCACCTACATACGGAAAATGTAATGGTCCATATGTGGCCACTCTGAAATTGGACTTCCCCTCTGGCTCAGAGATCTTGCTCATCTAGAAAAATAGGGAAAATATTCTACAAAGAAATATTATTCT
Source organism: Syrrhaptes paradoxus (assembly GCA_013400615.1). Taxonomy (NCBI): domain Eukaryota; kingdom Metazoa; phylum Chordata; class Aves; order Pterocliformes; family Pteroclidae; genus Syrrhaptes; species Syrrhaptes paradoxus. Next base: position 10,203 of record VZTO01002763.1, on the reverse strand, counting down.
AACAAAAATATTTTAAGCTGTATCAGTTATATAATAGATTATTAGATCCTTTGTAGTCTTTCTTTTCCCCCAATAAAACATTAGATCACTTGTTCAGCTTAAGCACTGACTCAGAGAAAAACCCCTACATCTGGGCTGGATCATCAGTTACATTTCCTGGGGGAATTTCCTCTGGGGTGGTGGGAATCTGTCCATCCAAGTACCAACCTAGCATGACACGAACTAGCTTGTGAGACTTCTGCAACCACATCTTGAGATGGTATGGTTGCAGGCAATTAAAAAAAAAAAAAAAAAAGGAACAACTCAGCCTGTGTTCATTTCTCATACACAGCATCAATTTCCTGACATCTTTACAAGCCTATACTTAAGAGCCACTTCCTATACAGACAGAGAATGCAAGTGTGACTAGGAAAAAAAAAAGAAGCAGCAGCAACCATGCTGATTCCCAAGAGCTAAAAAGTTAGTACAAAAAAAGGGAAAAGGACAATGACATGAGTTCAGGGCAGAGCACCATTTTCCCAAAGCTATACGGGTTCTGGGACCAAATTAGAATATTTTTACTCATGAAATGACTAAAAAATAATCATCACACCTGATGACTAACTTTGTGAAATGGAGTAATAACTTAAACTTGTTTGTACAGCTATTTAAATAGAAGCTTTCTCCTGTATGATTTTTTTTTCTTGCACTACTACTGCTCATTGCAGTGATTTGGTCTTCTAACACATTTCTCACAAGTGTCCTTTGTGCCTCCTTTGTGTTGTTAGAGCACTGTTTATTTATTCTAGCTACTTAAAAACAAGCAAACAAAAACTTATCACCAATAGTTTCAATATTTGGAGGATATCAAATACTCTCAATTTGAACATGCCATTTCATTCTATATGCAGTAAAATTATTTCAAGTTCCTACAAATCTGAAATCTGTTACTTGCCGTATGATGCCAAGAAACCGCCATGTCGCAAAATTACTTGTGAATTCATACACAATTTTGAATACACATGAATACAATTTGGAAACATGAAACTAGGTTTTACAACATGGTGAATCTAGACTGTTTCAATATGGACCATGAACAGGGAAGCAAACAGAGGAAGATGAACAAACAGTTACTATCTGCATTTGTATGAACAGATCCTTTGCAGAAGCGGCCAGACAATTCTGCCAAGTGTAATCATTCACATTAGTCAGTCAGGTGTGCCAGGTCAACACATTATTAGAAGCAAGGAATTTTTTTGCTTCTAAAAGCTTGACAGCTGCTAAAAAAATTTATCCAAGTATCTTCTTCGAGAAGAGAAGGTAGCAGTCTATTGCTGAAGATGTGCAAGAGGATCTGTTTTGAGGAGAGGGCAGACACTAGGATGGGCAGTAAGCAAACCAGGGTGGTCCAAGTTGCGATGCCTGTGAGCATTCCTAAAAGCAGACACTTCCACACTTTGACTCCAATGCTGAAGATTTAGACACTTGTGGATTTGTGGTCTTTCCAGGTTTAGTTGGCTGCTGAGTTGGGGCATCCTTTTGCATGTGTGAATTGTGACGTTGGTCAGATTTTTTAAGGTATCTCCTATTCACAGACTGGTTTTTGAGAAATCTGTTTTACCTCACAGGTATCTCTTTTTTAATTTTTTTTTTTTGAGTGAAAGAAAAAAAACTCTTGTAAAGTTCTCCCAAGTGCTACTGTACACATATAATAGTACATCTCACTGCTTACTCTTTATATGGCACTCACGTAGAACTTGCAGTTTCTATGGGAAAAATATAACAAAATGATGATTGTTTGCAACTGAAGATGAAGTAAAACAGGAAAGTTGCAGAAAACCTACTGGAGCAGGTCAAGTTCAAAAAAATAAATCCCTATGACTAGTACTTATGATGCAATCACAACTCTGTTAATAAAAAAAAAATAAATAAAATGGCTGAGAAGTTAGCGGCTTAAAGGAAATCCCTTCAGACCACCAGTTTGACCTGCGTATCCCAGCATTGGTTTGCTGAGGGTACTTTCCAGGATTTCTTAAAACCACTTTTTTTTTTTTTTGGTATGATATTCATGACTACAAGTGTTTGTCAGGAAGGGAGTGAGGAAGGACAGATCTGCTCCACAATCCATCCTCTGTCTGTAACCATAAAGTTTTACTAGTGACGTAGAAGGCAGTTTAGCACAACTGTTTTTATGTGGCAGAGTCTTGTGTCGGAATAAGAGCAGCTCTTTAGAGTTTAGTCTCTTCCAAAACAACATAAAAGATGCTCTTTCACCAGCCTGGATTTTCAGCTCAGTGGCATGCTTGGAAAACATCCTGTATGTGCAAACAGAACATGGGATGCCAGGCTTTCCAGTGACGATCTCTGGTCATGTTTTGACTACACGAAGCAGTAAAAAGCTGGGTACTTCTCTTCTTATTTGTATGGGAAAAAACCACCATACAGGCCCAACCCTTTAAGGAATTCCTCCTACTTTCGTGCTGGCTCATCTGCAGGACCCCTGAGTCCCTCTTCCCCCTCTCCCAGCCCACACACCCCTCCCGGGCTCCGGCACCGCGGCCTGCCCCAGGCACCGGCTGCGGGGAGGACACCCGACGGCCCCTCGCTGGCCTGCGCGGGGACTGAGGGCTCATCACGCCAAGGACTGGGAAGGATTTTCTGTTCAGTCCTTCGTTGGCACTTGCCTGAAGTGAGACAAACCGGGACGCCCGCAGCGGCATCCCTACAGAAAATGGGCCGAATTAATAGAAGACGTGTAAAATAAATACTAATCGAGAAGCATGGACTAGAGGACCGCTGTCAGGACAGCATCTCCTTCCCGGAGCTCCTCCGCGGGGGTTCCGCCGGGCACCTGCCGCTGCCCCGCAGGCGGCCGGGCCGGAGCCGGGCTCTGAGCAGCGCCCGGACCCCCCGTTCCCGCCTGGCCGCTGCCGTGACCCCGCCGCTTCCCCCGCCCGCTTCCCGCCGGGCTCCGCCGCCGCCTCCTCAGGCCCCGCTCCCGCCCCAGAGCCCGCTCCCCCCCCGCAGCCGGCGGGGTGCTCCCCGGGCCCCTACCCGCTCGACGACCGCCGGCTCCGCGCCCTCCGCCACCCCGTTCAGTTCGTGGGTCTCGCTGCCAGAGTCCATCGCGGCGCGGGAGAGGCGGCCGCGGCCTCGGCCCCAGCCCCGGCTGCCCGCGGGGGGGTCCCTTTCGGCTCCCCTGGGCCCGGCGCGCCAGGTCAGGGCGGGAAGGGCCGCCGGCCGCTGAGGAGAAAGCGTCCCGCGAGTCGGCGAGTGCCGGAGCTGGGGCGGCCGCTGCCCCCGCCCCTCCCTCTCCCCACACGCCGCTCCGGGCCCGCCCGCGCCCGGCCCTCCTTCTCCCCACACACCGCCCCGGGGGCTGTCTTTCCAGCCCGCCCTGGGAGGTTCCCGCCGGCCCTGCCAGTGGAGGTTTCCGCGCAGGACGGAGACCTGGCCGGGGCCCAGGCCCGGCCCCGCGGCAGCGGCCTCCTTCCTGACAGAAGCTCGGTTTGGGGACAGGTTTCTCCAGCTCCTGCTGAGTTTGGGGATCTGGAGAGCCGAGTAGCTGCCTCACGCGGTCAAAATTTTTATTGTAAAAGCACTCTCACCAGTGTTTTTAGTTTAACTATCCTATTTTTTCCCTCCCTGGACTTATTTCCCCACCTGTACTGTGTGCAGAGGACTGTCCACAGAAGGTGGTCTGTCACAGAGCTGCAGCTGCCTGGCCGGGCCTTGTGGTGCCTCAGAGCGTTTTGGCTGTGGACCCCTCCCACTGTCCCTTGCTGATAAGAAGTGAAGAATGCACCGAAGGCTTTACTCCCCTCGCTAGAGAAGGACTTACAGCCTTACTCCTACAACGAAGTAGCAAACCTTTGCTTAACAAGGTCGGTGCCTCCAGCTGGAAGGCGGCAACAAAGAGAGTTCAGCCAAAGTTAATCTAATACAGGGTCTGCACGAGCACCGACCCAAGGGTTGAAAGGGTTAATGCTACCCTTACCCCTCTCACACACCGGCAAAGAGATGGGTCTCCCCGGGCTGATGAAGGAGACACCTCGGTTGCTTCCTGTGCTAATTGAAGAAAGTTAGGTGGAGACCTGAGAACTTTTGTCTGTAGAAGGTGAATAAACAAAGAGTGTGCCACTGCCTGAGGACTCTGAGATGTTGACAGGCTGATGGAGCAACAGTTTGAGGTCCAGAAACAACACAACTGGCAATGAGAGCAGTTAAGTAAGCCTAAAGGATGAAACAAAGCAAAATAATGTCGTTTTAAAATGTTATTGTTACAAGCAAGCCTTCTGCTACTTAACAGTGTTCAGAGTAAAAAGGAACAAGAAAAAGATGTGTCTTGTGTGACCACGTGTAATCGCTTTCAAGGCTAGTGATAGCTCTTCTGCGCTGAGAATGTTCTTGAGTACGTGTGGTGTTAGCTCCTTCAACATCTTCTGTTAGGAACTGCTTTGCTCAATCTCTAAACACAATAAAGGGTATTCTGTTTACAAAATATAAATACATATAGAATATAAATAAAAATACAAAATATAGATATAAATAAATATAAATTGATTTTTTTTAATATATAAAGGCTGTTTTCTAGACCTTGCCTGAAGAGAGACAATGTAGAAGCGGTACTACCGATTCCTTTATTGCCAAGATAAGGTTTTTACATAAGCAGCTCTTGTGGAGGGAAGCCCCGGTTTTATTGCTCGGTACAATAAACACAAAGCTGTTGGACCTACAGTCACGACCAGGTTGCAAAGAGGCCAGTGCTGAAAGGAGGTCAGGCACTAGGCTGTCTTCACTTTATAGCTGTTGTGCATGGAAATCAGACGTTAGTCTGAGTCTCGCAGACACGCACCAAGACCACACTCTGTCTGCAGGGTGGGATCTGCAGTTTACCTGAGCAGATCCTCCAGCGGTACTAGTCAGAAGGTTCTGGACTGCAGTGTGCCCTCCAAAGTGGGTCTGCCTGAAAACGCAGACTCAGGCTTAAGGATTGTGGTACCTCGAATAAAAATCTCTACCATATACTGTATCACTGCAGCTTTTTCCATGCAGCAGCAGATGGGCACTCCTCTCCAACATGCAATAGCTACTGTGTGGGTATGAGAGTGGAACTGTGGTGACCACATGAAAATTTTAGAACTCTCTGTGACTATTGAATCCTTTGGAATTTCTCCAGTGGGGTTTAATGGAGTTTCATATTCACCTTGGCATTAAACTGCACTGACTTCTCATGGTTGAGTTTTGTGTTCACAGTGATTTTTTGCTAAAGCAGACTCAATTGGTAACTGAATCCATTTTTAGAGCCCATGCAAAAGCATACGGACATTTGGCTAAGCCCAAATGAAGCACAAGTTAGGCTTCCATTCTTAATACTAAAGGTCACTGAAAATGCATTTCACTGCTCTCAGGAATGTGTTGAATTGATCATTAACTTTTGTCTCATAAAACCCCCTTGACACAGTGTACACCTGCAAGTTACTGTTTTCACAGATTGCACAGCAAACATTTATTTAATCAGACTTCATAAGAAATCCCCATCTATCAATTCCTAGTGGCCTTCTCTGCCGCTCTTCGATACAATGGGCTAGCAAACACTTATTTAGAGAGAGAAATAAAGATTTTTTTTTTCTTATAGACCAAATAAAATGGAAGAAACAATATATTATATCTCTTGTTGTTATGCTAAGGAGAGTATACAGTCAAAGGAGAAGAAAGGACATAAGCTAAAAAACTACTTGTTGCACTACGTTGAACCCTCACCTGCGATGTTTCCAGCGGATGGGAATATCATATTAATTGCTCAGGTGGTGTTACAGCTTTCCAGGGTGGGTGCAATTATTGTGTTGAAGGGTAAGCACAGTAAGAGGTGACACTTTGAAGCACAGCTATAATCCACACTATTCTGTCACTTCTTAATAAGTCCAAGGCTTGAAAAACCACAATGCTTTCCACAGTTTTTGCGTTTGTAGCAGGTGAACTTCAGTACTGCGCTCAATGAGGCTAGATACATTACCAGTTAATTTAGCAATCGTTAAATACCCTTGGACTGTAATTGCCATGGTGTTTGGACCAAAGAAAAGCTGGTCAGAATCCTCTCTGGCTGAAAGTATCCAGTGACATTTTCAGAGATACTGCAATTTTTTAATTACCTCTTTTTCATCTTCTGTAGCTCTTTGCAAGTGTGTTTTGATAAATTTGGCAGTTGCAGAGGTTTGATTCAATCTAATGAAAATATTCTGCCCTTAATCCTAAAAATTCAGAGAGATTGCTCTCTGTAGGTGACACTTAGAAGTGATAGTGCTGAGTTACTCCTTCTCTGTACTAACGCACAGTTGTACTGCACAATCACAGGCCAAAGAGATCAGAGAGAACAGGACCTGTTGATAATCTGGTGGGAAATGTCTGTAATTTCAGTGGAACTAAGAAAGAGCTTAGTGAAAATGAACTTGTGAAATGATCTGTGAGACAGTATTCACGTGTGGTCTGAAACAGTCAGTTCTGTGTTGCATCTTTATATTGTTGCACTCGTCAGGCCAGTATAAATTTTTAACAATAAATTTTCCTATTATCCAGCCTTTGAGTTAGTTCTGCTGGGTGAATCTGGGGAAATAAAAAAAAAAATCTGCTGCTTATAAGAAGGACTCTGCGCTCCCTGTAGAAAAATAGTTGCAGACTCAAGCTGGTGGCACGGGAGGTAACAGACTGGTGGTGTGATGAGTCTGCAGCCGTGTAAGGAAGCAACGAGACAGTACTGTGTGGTAGGTCATTCTTGTTTGTGCGTGAATTTGAGCACAGTCATGATAAAATGAGAACTCTGCAAGTGTTATCACATGAGTCAGAGCCGGGGTTTTTGGTGAGTGTTATGCAGAGCAGATACTGGAGGGTGCAGAGTGGGTCCTTGGGACCACTGTCAGAACAGCCATTGAAACTTCGATGGAAATGCTCAAGACAAAAAAGACCCATTGCACTGCAATGCTGCATCTTAGACATGAAATTAATTCACAGGCTGTATTAGACTCCCAAGCCATTAATCATTATGAACTGTTTTTTTCCTCAGAACTGCTGTGATGACTATGCGGCAGCCACAGAATGACCCTAGAACACTAACGGAACCTAACCAGAAAGAACTGCTCCAGGAATTTATTTTCTCTGAGTGAATACTATTTACATGGCCAAAGAGGCAATCTGAAGAAACCTACAAAAAAAACCAAGTAGATGGTATGAATGGCATGGTGCTACCTGGCATTTGTGGGCATTATAAAACCAAAGCGTTGTGCAAACTGGTGCTTCCTAACTAGAGCACAAGGTTAAGTAAACACAATGACATTTGCTATAATCTGTCCATGGGAAAAACAGTTCAGTCATTCAAAAATGTAGAATGAGGGAAGGATCTAAGGAGGAGAGTACTGGTGATGAAGAAATGAGACTACTAGAGCTATTTAGCATGGATATAGAGATTGAAATTCCAAAACTGGTACTTTGTATCAGTTACAACTTCATCGCCTTTTATAATCTCCTCCTACCTCCCTTGGCATGTCCTACTTTTTTTATTTTTTTCCCTGGCATCTAGATTTTATTACATACCCAGGCAGCTATTAACAAAAAACCCTCTTTCTATCTACTGTAAGATCTGTGGAGTTTGATTGCTTATTTGTTTTGGGAACCGGTGAACGTTGAAACCATGAGGAGTGAAAGCACATTCTTTTGTGCTGTTTCTTTCATATATTTTTTTTTTGTTTCCTGTTAGTCCTTCAAGCCGTGCATTATACTCTGCAAAAAACCCATGGTGTTTTAGAAATAATTTTAAAGGTAAATACTCAGTTTATGCAGTTCTTGCTCCAAACGCCTGACTGATTTTAATGAAAATAACATCCTAAAAAATAGCTGTTAGTATTTGTTATTTTCTTAGTTCGTGACTCCTGATAGGTGTGAACTCCAGGAAAGAAGCTGAATTTTTTTTTTCATTATATTTTCAACTGAGTTACACATTAAGTTGTTTTCTTGTAGTCTCCTGTCATAATTTCCTGCCTGATGCTTGGTCTTTGTGTTTATGTGAACTACTCAGGAGCTGGGAGAAGACGGACAAAAAGGAGTTTTCATGATGCTCTCTGTGAATTACAGGATGGGATGCAGTAGAGAGATATTCTCCACCAAAGGGCAAAAGACCTGTCCCACTTTCCCTTTTTAATGAAAAAAAATGGGTGGGTAAATAAATCTAAGCATTAATTTGGAGAAAAAGCAGAGGAGATTTGAAGGCCTGACAAACATTTAGCCTTGCAGCAAAACTGCAAAATTCCCTGCATCTTCCATTCATCTCTCTAAAATCAGTCTTTGCTTCATGTGCTTCTGTCTGCTAGTCCCCAGCAAGGCAGCATGTTTAAAATACCTTCATAAGGTGTGTGAAAATGGTGCTTTTTTCTGTTGTGAATGGTGCCTGTATGGAATTACTTCTCTGCAGCTGGACATATCCAGTGATGTAACTGACACCGCAAACTAATCTCCTCTAGTTCTCTTTGTGTCCAGGGGTCATGATGCATAATTTAGACCTGATCTGTTCCCTAACTTGGCTCTTTAGTAAATCTATACTTAAAAGACACTATTAATTCCATAGAGCCATAAGGTATTTTGCAATATTTATGTTACAAATTTACTGACTTGCTAAAAACTGTGACTTAGCTTGGAGCAATATAAGGCAGGTAAGGCTGGAAGGTCAGGTGAGATCGTGGCTATCAAGCACATACAGACTGCAAAAAAAGTTTGTATGGACTATCTGGACCAGGCTATGCATTGGAGAGAAGGAGGAAGAATTGGTCTTAAAACTGTTTTGGGTTATGGCTACAGCCGTCTCCAATATAAGAGATGGTTGTGGAAGGAGGAGTTGGTTGAGCACACTCACTGAAAGCTATTTAGATAAGCTGGAACTTGTCAAAGTAGAGTTTTGATTTGAGAATTGTAGCAGCACATCTACTATGGCCACACAATCAGAGAAGCAGGTCATGAGAATATTTTTAGGGGCTCTAACAAGTGTCTGGGGAAGAGAGGTTTACATTTCTGGATGTATAATATTAGTATGCCAGAGCAGACAGATTGAGGCAGATAACTAATTCTCTGCTAGTCCAGAAACCATTTTGTGAAGGATTACCATTGCATAACACAGGGGTAAGGAGGGTTCTTGAATCCACTATATACCAGGCTACTTGCATTGCAAGTGGCTGGAATTGCTCTGGAATGGCTTCAGTTGCAGGTCTGCCTGGCAGCCCCCAGGAGTTCAGGTATGACAATAGTGAAGTTCTGAAAGTGACGTGAATATTTGGATTCACTACCAGCTTTCATGAGAAGCCAACGATCGAGGCAAGCGATGGTGCCCTTCCCTTCTAGGCAGTAGGTTCTGGAAAGCCCTTTTGCCCATTCGTGTAGAACTGGTTGTGGGCTTTAACGCACGAAACACGTAGGGAAGTCTCTGGCCTGTGTTATACAGAAGATCAGATTCAGTGATCGCAGTTGTCCATTTTGGATTTAAAATTTGTGAACCTGGTGATTAAAAATATTCTTTTGGTTTAGGTGTGCTGGTTTGCTTGGCACACGCGTACTTGAAACAGACTTTTAGAGAAAGAGAAGGTTTCAAGCAGCATTGAACTCATGCCAGAAGGAAGTAAGTAAGCTCCTACTTAGAGCGATGCGGAAACGTCAGCGCAAATGGTTTGGCATTAAAATAGGGATGTCTGGAGTTTGTGAAGATGATCGGACCCAGGACACATAATTTAACAATACTGTTTTGGATTCATTTTTGATATGTTTAGAAGTGTAAGGCAGGTAATTTTCTCGGTAAAGAGCAAGTACTACCCGTTACATCCATGACTCTTCCATGCTGTAGTGCTTGCTCCCCGGGCTTGCTGTCCTTCCCGCATGGACACATTTCTGTACAGCGCGTTGTATTCACAGCACACATTGAACTGGCCGTGCACTCAGACAGACCTCTTCACTGCTCTATTCTGCATTGTGCAAACAGATGTTCGGGTAGTACAAATGGCTTTGTATTGTTTATTTAAGCAGCTAGCGTGACTGTAGTACGGATGTGAGCTAGACTGTGCCTGCCAGGGCGGCTTGAGGGAGAAGAGGGCGCTGGTGGCCTTGGCTTCCGTGGAAGGGAGGTGGCTGGGGTGCTGCGCTGCACTGACAGCATGTCCAGAAGTGGCTGTGTCTCACAGAATCACAGAATGT
>VZTO01002756.1:0-141877 GCA_013400615.1 Syrrhaptes paradoxus | reverse complement strand
AGAAGCAGCTTCTTGATAAATTATATGTGTGAAGTAGAATGAAACTCCTGTGGAATTCCGGGGACTAAATAAAACTCTAGTGTAGAAATGGCAATGTGAAGAGGGATGAAATTAAAAGTAGTGAATGTTATTTCTAGAGCAGTTGAGATCTTTGTTTGAGTTGGAATGTGTATTGTCAATTAGCACTTCATCAGAATGGTTTATGCTGCCATCATGAGGAAATTTTATTACAAGAAGCTGCTTCTACGCTGTGGTACTTGTTCATCATTTAAACAATTCCAAGTTAAGACTGTTGAAGGTCCTTTAAATTTCCTTGAATATGCCTACAGAATAAATAGAATATTTTCAATAATCAGTTTAAAAATCTTTCAGACACAAGCATTTGGAAGTGGGGTGAAGTGTACAAGTGAATCTGGTAGGTCTGGTGTTCGGCTTTCTCCACTTTTGAAGATTTTTTTTTTTTCAAGAAATCCAGTGAAGCTTGCAGAATACTTACGTCCTGACTTTTTGAGTTAAAAACCACAGGACATCTTCTGTAGTCTTCTAGATCCTTATTATACCATTTTTAGCCTCTAATTCAGAAGGAAAAATTTAGAATAACACATCATTGATGATGTGAAATTTACAATGTGTGTTTGGGCTGAACAACCACTGGGAAGCTTCTGAAATGGAATTGCCGTGCTTTTCTCTGTCTTAGATGGCAAATTTAATCTGTTGGAACACAAGTAAACTGGGAATAGCTTTAACATTTTAGGATGCTGAATTGGAAATGAATCAGAATTTCAAGTAGCATGTATGGTCTTAAAGGGTGGTAGTTTCACACAGTCTCTGGTATTCCAGCTGTAATTTCTTTATAGTACTGAACATGTCATGCATGAAGGCAAATGCCTTCTAGGGCTAGAGAAGTCCACTGGAGGTTTCTTGCGTCTTTAAATACTTCTAGAGCTATTATAATTTTAATTTGAGCTTCATACAAAATTACTTTTTCTATGCCAAAAACTTAAACCTTATGAAGGCTCTTCACATGGCTTCACAAGGGCTTCAATGTATTTCTAGATGCAGAAAAGCTGTTTAGCATATTGATACTTCCTCGGGTCTCTTCCATTTTAGGTCTCATAACAAAATGGGAAAACAGGTCCACAGATTGTCACAGGCATCTTGTGTGTAATCTTGTTCTTTTTTCTTTTAAGGACATCAATAACAGATCCCATAGTTTAAGGTTCCCTTCCATTAACTTATTATAGTAGCCCTTGGGAAATTTGAAAATGATGTCTCATTTTACGGTTAATATTTCCATTTTTGTCAGTAGTGTAAACACGGATCTGTCTCCCTCTTTTTTTTAAGCGAGAAAACCATTTAGCTCCAACAGGGTAACCATGAAGTAAATTTGAGATCTTAGCTTGTTGAATCTAAATGCTGGGGGGAAAGAGGTGGTCTTGTGTCATGTGATTTTGTAGTACATTTATCAACTATTCACTCTTGGAATTTAAAATTAGTGTGTATAAAGTTGTGTACTTCTTGGTAATGAGACAATTCTGTTTTTTGAATGAGTGGTAAAGATGAGAGATTTAGCTTTTCCCATAAAGCAAAATAAAAACTTTAAACAGGTTGAGAAGAAATACTTCCATGAGGAATGGTCAGGATTTCTTAGTCTTGTGTATAAAAAAAAAAATCTAGTTTGCAAATGCTTGATTATGATAAGAAGAATTCATGTTACAGACAGTTCCTGAATTCAGAGGGTGTCCAGGACAGAAGCAGCAGCTGAAGTTCTAGAGGGATCACAAGGAGTCTTTGAAGAGGGAGCAGGAAAAAAAAAATGAGTGAGTTGCCAGGATGATGAAGTTGTGATAGAGAGAACTGGGAGAACCTGGGAAGAGTGGTTGCTTAAATATCCAAAATAATTGTATATAGCAATCTAAAAAAGAATACTTAGTAGATGTGTTGATTAAAAATTCCTATAGGCAAAAAACCTCCTTGCAGCCAGGGGTTGTAAGAAATGATTTTGCTGGTAGCTCCATGTGGAGAAGGCGTTTGTGGCCGATTCTGAAACGTGATCAGAAGGACGGGACACTGGGATTTGAGCAATTACATGTAGCACTGCAGGAAGAAATCCATCATGTTCTGCCCATGTAGTTTGTGGGAATGAAAAATGTGGGAACCGGTGTCAGGTTATGTGAGTAATTACTGTTACATTTGTATAAAGTAGAAGAGTGAAAGTTTGTCAGCACCATGCAGCTGAAATAGAACAGCTTCTTTCTGATGTTGCTCTAAACCTTGTATGTGCTTGTCTCTGGTTTTAATGTACCCCTAGGAAGTACTGTCTGGGACATGTTTGCTGATGGAACATTATGTAAATATTATTTCAAAGGAAAAACAAGTAACTGGTGACTAAATAAAAATTACTGGTGACTTAAAAGATTTTGTGGCAAGCAGAGATCAGTGTTATTTTTCAAATTTTATAAGCACCTGCAATTAAATGTGAAATAATTAAAAACAAATGTTGAGTGAGGATGGATTGTCACTTACTCGTTAGATCTCATCTTCTGTTAGGTTCTAATAGAGGTACTTCTATGGCATTTGCTCCTAGAACCACTTCTTTGCATGTATTTTCATATCTCATTTATAAGGTAAATAAGGAGTAGTGGGAGTATTTCCAAACTTTGGAGTTTTTTGATCCTAGGAAAAAGTTTAATTTCATTTCTCACACTTGTGTTTGGTGAAGTGGAAAGGAAACAGGAGGCTTCAAGTTTTACAGATTTTTATTTTATTTTATCTCATTTAAAAAATTATATCCCTTAATAAAAAGTTTGCCACTTTTGTTTACATTTATTGTTTACATTTATTATTTACATTGCATTTTATTAAATTAAACCATTTTTATTTTCACATGAATGCTATTTGTAAATATAGCTAATATATACTTAAGCTATAAAGATAGGCCTGTCCTGATTTTGTGTTGTGCTTCTTTTGACCACAGCCTTAACACAAATACAGATAACAGCGAAGGTCAAGGGAGCTGCGACAAGCATTTCAATGACAAGAGTAAAGTCACAGCAGCTTCACGATAAATAAAACCCCCTTCAGCCCCCTTCTCCCAGGCGTGGGAGTGCAGTTTCAGTTGTGTAGGTGTAAATGATGGTATTTTCACAAAGTCTTCTGCAGCATAACAAAATCAATATAAAATATATCTTCTGCACTTTGATATAACTGGCAGAGAATGTGTGGAGTCTCTCAAAGACTGTGGGTTGCCTTGTATATAATTTAAATGAACAACTTTTTAGAGAAAATAAGGCAAACATGTCTCCTCATGTCTCTAACTCAATTTATTAGGAAGATCTTTAAGGGAAATCTAACAGAAACAGTGTGACCTACTTAAATTAGCATAACATGTGAGATAATTGTTTTAACACAGTGTATTGTTGAGACAAAATTTAGTTACTAAGAGCAGTTACAGTGAGTATTCTGTTTGGTTTGCGTGGAAGTTTTTCACAGAGAAGTTTTAAACTTACTGAAACGATAGGACCAGAAGTCACTTTGTGATGGTCAGTATTTTGAAGCCAGTTTTAAAATAAAGTATGATAATTCTTGATAATTTAGTTACTTTGAAGTAGGAGTCATGGAACATGTCATGGCTCTTTTAATAAACTTAATTTTTCACAAAACTGCAGAGATTTTTAATTCAATACCTCTAATGAGAAATGAACATATTTAATCCACCCATCCCTAAAGTGCTCCAATTTTATAAGAACTTCCATTGAAATCATGCTTGAAATAACTGTTCCTGCTTTTCTTTGAGTAATTGATCTGAGGAGGAATATTTTCTTGAAAGATTTTATTTAATTTGGCTTTATATATCAAGATGATTAACTTGTTCAAGATGGGAGGAAAGCCAGAAGGTGATTGTCTGCAAATGTAATTATGCAAAGCTGCTGTCATCTCCGCCACAGGAGTTTGTGGCCAAGGACTACTGTTGAGAGCTAATTAAAATAATACAACTCTATTAAAACATCAATTTCCTGTTTTTAGGAATTATCTGGGATATAATACCGTGATTACACTTTCTTGATATTTGGTATTTAGATTTATTGCCTTTATCTTGAAACATGTGAAAGGATGGTGGCACTAAGTGGATGTGGTTGTGCCAGGGTGTGGTTTAAAGTCAGTGTAAAATCGAGTACCATTAGGTGTTCAAACTTACAGCAGTTACATGAAACGAGATGATTATGGTTTGTGTCTCTTAAGCTAGTCTGAAGCTCTGAAACTGATTTAGAGACTAGTTTTAGTCCTTTTTCTATGTGTGGATGGCCTGTTGGGAGGAAATGATAGCAAGAAGGTAGGCGGTGTTCTGGTCTAATCTTCTTCCCTCCCCTTTCTTTCCCTTGGCAGAAAGAGGAGTGGAGGCGTTAATGATTTTTTTAGCAAACAGGGAGAGGGCAAGCGTGGTCCCTTTTAATGACTGTGCTTCGCTTTTGAATGCTTATGAATGCTTCAGGCTTAATCATGAGAACAGTTAATGACTGACTGAAGCTGAGGGTCTGTAAACAGGGCTATGAAAAAGTATTGTCTTAGGTATGTATCCATGTTCAGTCCTTGCAAAAAGATTGTGATGTTTCACTTGGAACCCTGTGTGTTTTCCTGTGTTTCATGTACTAAATGCCTGTGATAATATAAGGATTTTGTACTGATCTCTTGCTAACCCTTTTGAGTTTTCCATCCTGTAACTTTAAATGTGCGTTGTTTATTTAGTGCCATGTTTTTCAGAGTTTGCTCTGTGATTGGAATACCTGCTTGAAAGTTGAGTACTGTTGTCTTAAATAATGAGAGCAGTGAATGCTGGATGCTCCTGGCACATGCTGTTAACACTGGGTCTCTCTCTCTCAGTGCTTACGTTCCGGGTTTGTGAAAGATCCTGATGAGAAGGGTAGGATTGTTTCTTGGTCATTGTGGACTTTGCCTTCCGATTGATGATTAATTCTTATCAAAGAGAATAAATATTTGTATTATTTCAAAAGTGTTTAAACAGATTTTATTATGAGGGATAAAGAGTAATGAAATTTCTCTAGCAATCAAAAGCACAGTTGCAAATGAAATCATGGCTTATCATGGAAAATATCCAGCCATTTCTTATAACGGCAAGTCATAGGTATTATTGTCCAGGTTTGAGTCTATTTCCTTTACATTTTTTTTCCTTGTTGTTCCGGGGGGAGGTGGGGGGGGAACAAAAGAAGTTCTTCCTTTTTAGCAAAGCACCTGAGGATAGTCAGGTGTGGTAAACATGAATCATTTCACAGACTTTGGAAGAATAATCAAAATATAATTAGTGATGTTTATTTGTGCGTGTAAGTCAGGGTATGTTTTAACCTGCTTGTCTGCTCTGTTTTGCATAGAAATGCATCCCATGCCCTTGAAAAGCATGTGGCCCCTCTTACATTGCACACTGTCATTCCTAGTGCTTTTAGGTATTTATTTTTTTTTGTGTTTCCATAAATCTCATTGTTCTCTTAGAATTCTGTGCATTCCATTCCGTTCTTAATAGTGTGACTGTGATTCAAATGTGTCTTGTACATTGTATCATTTCAGAGTTAAGTTTAATTTCTTCCATTTCAAGATTGTGTATGATAATGGAAATCAAAAGAATGTAACAATATAAAGGATTCTTTAGCATTATTTTTTTCTGAAATTAAAGTGACATACCAAAGAACATGCCGAAATTAAATAGATAAGTTCTTACACCAATACAGAATGAAGAGTTTAGACAGTTGACTGTTTAAAAAGACTGGTATGAAGTACTGCCATTTCAGAGAACAGCTTAGATTTACCTCTACTTCAGTTTGTAGTGCTGAATTGTCGTTTAGTGGCACATGAATTGACCTAGCAAATGAAAAAGTTTTGCTATGCAAATTAAATTTCTTAAGTGCAGTAAACAAATACAAGCATAATAAAAAGTGCCATCTGTCTAATTAAGCAAATTAAATATTTCTTCAGGGAGGCTGGGATGACATAAACTTGATTAAAACTATGTATACGATGTTTCTATCTTTTACCAAAAAAACCACCCTGCTTTTAGTAGTCCTGCTGTGCCTGTGGGGACAAATAAGTTGTTTCTTTTTTTAATGCTTAGATTATAATACATTAAGATGATAGTTATAAACACACAATCTTGAACTGATTTAAGTATGGAGTTCTCAAAAGATTTTGTGTAGTTTTAGGGATGAATTTATTATCTTTCTTGTCTCTCAACTTTATTTTTTTTTCATTCTCATAATGACCTTCAACTGGTTTTGATATGCTGGAGTCAATACTAAAAATATTTTATCAAGAATATTTCAGATTGCTTGTAGCAGAGCTATTACCTGAATGCAAGCCAGCTCTGGTTTAGCAGCCTTAATTAGGAAGGCTTATTTTGGAAGTGGTTTCATTTATCACCCTGAGCTCAGGAGTTTGTACACCCTATAGTTTCTTTTTACTCTTGTTCTTTTGAGGAACAGTGAATTATACAAATTGCCAACCTTAAGTGAAGTGACAGTGTTTCATTTGCCTCTAATTGTAAAGCCTTTCTGTACTCGAATATGTGATTTGCACAATTTAAAGGGTCTTGTAGTTACAGTTTATTTGCTAGTAAGAATTTTGAATACGTTATTTTCATAGATAAGAACTTATCAGGGCAGTTAATGTGAAATATGTCTGAGTTAAAAGGACACTGTATGACAGTCCTCTTATGTAGAAGACTTTGTCTCATTTATCCTGAAGTTCAAAAATAGACTCAGCCTTCTTTATTTAAAACCCTACAAGATGTGTATTGTATACTCTGGAGCTTCACTAAGGGCTGTTAATGAGTTGTGTCTGTTGGAGAGAGAAACTTACTACGTTCTTGTAGCTCAAGTAAATTAAGATTTATTTGGGTCATGGTAGAGAGGAACCTACCTTTAAATTCGAAGTAATTTTAAAAATTGCTTATAATATAAGCAATTCTGGCTTCTTCGTGTGTTTGTAGAGACTGTTTTTATCAAATCACTTCAGTCTAATTTACATGCATCCATACTCAGTAAAATACTAGATTTCCTGTTTGTTTTCAGCAAAAGTTTATTCCTCTAAAGTTTATCTGTCTGACTCAATTTTTTGCTTGTTTTGTTCAATCATTTTGGTTGGTTTTCTGTTCAATATTTTTGTGTTGCTTGGCAGTAAATATTTGTCTCTCTCCAGTATAATTCATTTTTAAGTGGGATAAAGTAGCTTAATCCTATTTCAGGCTCTGCATATTTTTATTATAGTAATGTCATGTCTTCATAAATGCTTTTTTTGTTTGTTTAGAAGACTTATTTCAGATGTAAGAATATGGAATTATTTCATACAGTGAGAGAAGGTAATTTGATTCTCTGATTTTCTTTGAACTGAAATGTGGAATACCTGCTGATTCCACAGCATGCAGCATTTGTACTCTTGTGTTTACAAATGCAGTAAGCAGGAAACTGAGTAATCTCTCCCAAATGGTCTTTGAAGATAGTCAATATCTGGTACAGGCCTTAAAAATCTTTGCCCTGTAGAACTGTTTGGAAAAGTCGTGTATACATAGGTCAAGTTGATGAACTTCCTTTTATGAGGACCTAGGTGGAATTCTGGTTTGGTTTGGGCTTCCTTAGTTTTGTTGTTTTTTTTTTTGCGGGGGCTCTGTTTGATTTCTTTTGGAATTCTGTTCTCTTTCTGGCCAGTGATGATGCTGGTGTGGGTTCACAGCCTTGCAGCTCTGACAGCACTGGGTTTCGGGCATGTGAATCCCTCAGCCTTTCTCCACCAGACTCGTATACCCAACCTGAGCTTCCTCAGTGCACCGCAGGATTTGTGTATGCTGTAAAGCTGGGGGAAGAGGTGTTTAGTCCTTTGGCCATCTTCTAAAGCCAGTCTGAGGGCAGTGCCAGTCCAGCCCGGCTTTGTTGCTGAAGTACTGTGTCATTGATGCTCGCTGCAGCAGCCTGGGCTGTGGCTCAGAACCTCTTGCTTTCCAGCAACAGCAGCTTTCCTCTTCCAGTCTGCTGGCAGGTGATGGACTGCGGGTAATAAGTATGACTGTGGCCGGGTGATAGTTCAGTTTTTTTCCTGCATAAAGGTCATGGGGATGATCCAGAGTGAACCTGGTGGTGGAGGAAAACATTTCCTGCTAGCATTGAGGATGAGATCATCCCCCAGAGTTTACATGGGTTAGAATTCAGAGATGTACAGTATGGACTGTTCATGTGCACAGGTACAGAATAACTAATGTCTGTGTACCTCTGACCATCGGTAGAGATGGGGTGAGTCCTGGAAGTCATTTTCCAATTGCAGGTTACTTATGGCTAATTGTTTCAACTGGATTTGCAGCTGGAGAGGAAGGCAAGGTTGTTGAGAAGGCTGCACCGTAACTACCGGCTATGTCACGGTCAATGGCTGTAGATCTCTGAAGTTTCATGACTTGCAATACGTTAATTTACAGCCCAGGTATTCCTCTTCTGCCCCAGAAGGCATCCTAATGTTTCATTGCTGACCAGAATTTTTCTTGCTCGTTCTGCAAATTGTTGTAGACTAATTTAGCCAGCTGTATGGCAGATGGCCTGGTTGAGAGCATGGTGCCTGGTTACAGAGCAACTTCATTGTGATTTTACGTTTGCAGGCAGGGAGACTCACTGCTCTAGTTCAACAGGACAGGGTTATCTCTCTGACAGAGATGCCAACTGTGTTCATTTGCTCATGAATCTATTGAGAACCTTTGGCCGCAATAAAGAAGTGTTTAGCTTCTGCCTGAACGCTTGCTAAACAGTAAAGAAACATGCATTGCTTATCTGACATCTAGATCAGAATTGCAGTTTATTAATCTCAATTCTAGTACATGCTTTCTTCCTGTGTTTGCTATCACACAGTATTAGTGAGAGCCATTGAGAGTTCATGGCTGACTATTGAAACATCAGGTGGTAGAAGTTACACGAGATACAGAACAAATGAAATTATTATATCCAGTAAAATTTGGTCCTTATGGCTCCAGGTCCCCTAAATGGCTTATTTTGGTCTATGAGCTTTAGGTTTTTGCTCAGAATTGCTTAGTTACCTATACCGCCTTCTATGTTCAGAATAAAACTGTTAAAAATAAGTGCTGTAACTGAAAGAGAAACTGAGTTCTTTTTTTCATTTAAAAATCTCTGAAGGTGTGATGTGTGAGGAATGGGGAAACTGCAGTGTAAAGCACAGTACTGCACAGGAGTTGCATGGGTGGTGGTTGTTTCTGGACATGAGAGCTTCTGTTTCAGCTCTTCAGTGATGCAGGTTTTACACACAACAGCATCATACCTCCTTCTGCTGAAACAGCATTGTTCTAGCGAACTCCCTCAACAGGTACTTTGCCGTAAAGGGTCCTTTTGTGAGCAGGGCTAAGTTGCTGCTGGTACATCCCTCCATGTGGCCCCCCAGCGATCCTCGTGGTCGTGGTTACAGAATAGTGTGCTAAAACCTGGGGTCTGCAGGTGCCATGCAGCGATAATGGCAGTATTAATATGTGAAGCCTGAAGAATGATCCTGCATCTTGAGCAGCCAGAGGAGAGCAGAAGGAATGGAGCCTTAAGCTACTTACAAATGGAGAGTGGCAGCTTCCAGGAAGAGTGGAAGAGGCAAGAGAGGGAGGTGTGCCACCTCCAGTTTGGGCACAAAGGCCAGGAAGATTTGCATTCAAGTACTAATGGTGATGTGTGGCTAGTACTTCAGCTGTGATTTTTGGCTTGATGTAGAATTGGAACAGGTCAGGTCCATGGGGAAGCCCTGCAGACTGCACCATAACTGCTCGTTGCTGGAGTGGCTTTTGGGTAGTGCTGTGTAGATTGCCTTGCAAGTCAGGGCCCTGCTGTTGGACTTGTGAGCATCTTTGCAGCCTGTCTAGTAGTAAAGTAACTAAGAGCAGTTTTATGTTTGGGCTAAAAATTGAATTTTCTTTAGATGAGAATTTAATAAGTTTTGCTTTTTTTGTCTCAGATTGGAACAAAGACATGAAAAATATTACTTCTTAATCCAAGTAAGAATGTCTGGAAGGACTAAGCTAGGAAGCAGGCATGTCAGTCCTAGTAACTCCACAATGATTTCTCAGATGCTTAGAGTAAATTCTGGGCTTTTTTTCAGGTGAAGGAATTTTTGAAATCAAGCTTCAGACTCTGACAGAAAGGCTCAATCCAGACTCACTATTTTATCTACCAAATAAAATACTAATTGTGGAATTTTTCCAAATCCAATGTCTTTTGCAGTTCATTTTGTCAAGTATTATTTAGCTTTTTTTGTATGTTTTTAATGACTGATTCCTGGAATGGTGTTCAGAACATGTGGAAGCTGGTGTCTGTCTGGAGGACAACTCATTTTAAGCCAGTGCTGCTGATGTCTCTGGGTGACTTCTGTGTCTCTGAAGAGGAGCATGGAATGAAACAAAATTGTTAGCTTTCTTATATGGCACCTTAAGATGAAGCTTCTGGATGCAGAATTGTGTCTGTACCTACACTAAAACCTACTGCTCTATCTTGCAGTTACTTTTACTTCTCTGTTCCTTGAAGGACAAATCCTTAATGGAAATAAATCCCTTAAATTACAGATACTTTACACTTCAAAGCACTCATTTTTTTCTCCTTTATGGAGTTCAGTCACTCTTACCAGCCTGCACGGTCGCAGAGAGGAGTGCATTGGCATTTCACCTTGCAAAAGATGCCTTTCTCAAGAACTTCACTTGATATGTAAGTTGCTTCAAGGGAACCTTTTTGCAACTTGAGTGTTGCAGAAGCAGCTGAGAGCCAGGTCCTACATAACTGTTACCTGTTTTCATATCTGGAAAATTAGGTTTGGGAACACATTCTTCTCCTCTTTAACGTGTATGCAAGGAAAAATGAAAACATTTTGCTACTGAGAAGCTTCCCTAAAATGAAGGCAAGGATGCCCTAGAACAGCTAGGTTTTTAAATTTCCGTGCTCTTGCACGGCTTTACGGGATGGCTGGGCAGTGGCTCTGTTCAGTGGAGGGTGCTGTGCTCCCGTGTGTGCAGAAGACATGGGGAGACATCAGCATCTTTATGAAGTGTGTGACACTCTGTTGTTTAATCAAGTGTTGCTTGCTCTTTCGGATGTTTACTTCTTTGTAAAGATCTTACTGAGAATGATGTAAAGGTGATGGATGATGAGGTTGGGTGACAGGCAGCTGTCTCCAGGCTGGATAAATGGGCTGTCAAGCTGAACAAGCTTGTAATAGGCCTACCTGGATAGTGCCCTGTATCTTTATTTTTCATTAGCTAGCCTGCCTGAAAAAAAAAAAAACTAACCTGCTTATACTGACAATGATCACTTCAGTTTTCTTAGGAAACCAGGCTGAAAAAAAATAATGTTAGTTCAGTAGTTTGACCGGCAAGTTTAGGAGTGCAGCAGAGACTATGCATTATCATTGAAACCACTAGTCTGCCTCGGAAAAGAGCGAGAGACATCCTTCGGCAGCTAGGTTAGATAACGCTTTCTTACATGGGTGTTTTCTCCCAAGGTCTGGTGGTGTTTCAAATCCTCTTTCCTTCTAGTGCTTTTCTGTTATCACTTCTGGGTTGGTTGGTTTGTTTATTTTTCCCTCTGTGAATACCCAGTTAGTATTTAACTCTGAATGAGTTTTGGGATTTCAGTGATTGTGTCCTCCTTCAGTCTAAAATTTGCCATTATTCTTCAGTGTTGTATGTTTTCCTATTCTTGTTCTTCATACAGAAATGGAAAAAAAAAGACTTTCCATTATGTCTTCTGAGTAATGCTCATTATATTTAATATCTTAGTAATATTTGCTTTGTAAGTAATACTGTTCTTTTTGAACTCCATGTAATGATTTTTTCCTATACTTCCTGTAGTATTTTTTTCCTTCTGTTTTAGTGTCTAATATATTTCTTAGCAGGCAGGGAAAATATAAAATATAACACTTTGTATGGGAGTAAATTACTGATTTATGATATTGATGTTACAATAATTTCTGCATGACACGTCTTTTTATTTTTATGAATACTGAATGTACTCTATACATTTTGATATATCATTACATAACTGTCTACAGTGTGCCTGCTTTCACTTACAGACTTGATGAAATTAATTTAGATTCTGGTAGTAAGGTTAGTTTCTATTTCTCCTTCAGTCTGCCTTTTTTGTTTAAACTAATTTTCCATTAGTTTATCAAGGATGCTACTTGCTTGAAATACCTAAAAGAGGTCGTGAGCTTGCTCTTCTGCAGTCTTTCAGCCTATCACTGCTTTTTGAAGTGCAGTTACACTTCGGTTAAGTATTGCATAGCTTTTCAACTAGCAGCATACCTTTTCAACCTGTAACAGCAAACACGTCGGTTACTTCAGTATTAAGGTCACTGTAAATTCTGGAACACACAGTATTTGTGCCTCAAACTTATTTTCTTTAATTTTGTTCCAGCAAAGTAATAAGTATTACATGGCATGCTATGCCAAACAATACTAATGTGGTTATTTTTAAGTAAGTTTGTTGGCACTAAAACACGGAAGTAAAATTCAAACAAACGTGCCTGCAGTTGGAACAAAACCCGCTTGTCTGTCTTACTGGAGGTGGTGTGTGGCAAGTAGGTCTGGATCCCAAAAGTAGTTTTGTACTGTAATCAAGCCTGGCTGTGGAAATAATAAAAGGGGCACTTGGTAAATGTTGGGTGTCGTTATGTGGAGGCTTTCTTTGGTCCTTACCAGGTGTCCTCTTATCCCTTTCTCCCTCTTATGCCGCACGTTCCCTTCCTGTTTCCAAATCCCTGAACTGGTATGATGCTTACCAATGAATGAATCTGCTTCTGTAAAGACCTTCTTAAATTCAGTGTTGGCTGCCTATTGTCGTCTCGCTTATCCCTGACTTTAAATGCCATGTAATACTGTCCATGTGTTTAAAAACTGTGTAGTTTCCACCCCATTTTAAAATGTAAATGGCTTTTATATTTAAATTGAAATTTCAGAGCCATAATGCTTCTGTTGTGTTAGAGCTAGGAGCAGGAGACAAAAAGAAAGCTCTATTCTGAATATTCCCACACATCTTTTCCCTCAAATGCTACAGCTGTTTTATCCCTTCATAAATCTTTAATCAGAGGATTTCAATACTTAATTACAAAAAAAATTTAACCTCACGTCATTCCTTTGCTGTCAGCCAGTATTTTCCTTGTTATGTGGATAAGCTAGGCATTAAGGGACTAAGTGATTTTTGCAAAATGGCATGGCAAGCCACTGTCAGCTCCTAAAACTCCTGGTTTATAAGCCTGTAATCTGCTGACTTGACACTAACATTCTTTTCAGCTGGCAAATCAAATGGAAACACCCTAAATCCTGGTTGGGACTAAGAAGAATTATTCTGAGATGAGAACTACTGCATAAATGTGTTAATGGTGTGATTATCAGTGTCAAGGAGGCATCAAATTAAAAATGAGTAAATATACAGGATGGAAAAGCAAGTGCTTTGGGGCTGACTGGCTGGCATGGCCCTCAGCAGCGGTGGCAGAGGGATGAAAGCTAACAGTACTCATCCCAACATCCCGGATGAGGCAGCAGGGAAGGGTGGCTTGGACAGGCCTGGTAGAGTTTTCTCTTCCTCTCACATGCACACAACTTCTTTTGCTGTTATCAGTGTGGTTTTTGAGAGCTGTGGTTTTGGAATTAATGCTCCATGCTAGACATGAGAGAGATTATGTTTATAAAAGCTTTTTTTTTTTTCAAGTCTGTTTGTAAAAATTCAGCTGATACCACACCACCATTTGTGCTTTAATTGCCTTTTCAACCTTTTTCTTTACAGTCAGGAGAGGTATAAAAATTTCTGCATAACAATGTGCCCACAAGCTTGTTTGTTTTTTCCAGACATACCAGTTGGGCTGCTAAAAAAACCTGCTTCTCTGGGCAAACCATGCCCTCTTTGTGTTATGCTGGAGCTTTTATAGGACTTCAGAAATCGGTGCCATATGCCGTGACCTATGGTATCTGCATATTATTCTGTGTGCAAGTGTATGTTGCATTTATTGTATAAAATGGTCTGTGATTCCCCAAGTTGTCGCTGTTGGGAAGTCAGTGACTTGCCTGAGCAATGTGTGAGTGTGCAGAGCTAATTAACAAGCATTCCCATTTTTTTGAGGACCAAGCCCTTATTCTCTAGCATGTGATTGTTTTGAGTTTTTTTCCCCTACTGTTTTATCTCCATTTGAAATATGGTTATCATGTTTAACAAATAAACCACCCTTGTTTTACATCTTGACAAATAATAGTTAGGCAATGTAAAACATCGCAGTGCTGTTAAAGGACTATAAAAACACTTATGAAAAAGAAACTAAATATTTCACTGACATCAGATTTAGTTAGGTGGAAGAGCAAGCTCCTGTTCTTTTAAGTCAGACTTCAGAAGGTACCTAGAATAGGGACAGAGTTTTGTACCATATTCCTAATGACTAAGATGTTGATAATAAACTTGTGATAAACCAAGTGAGACTGCTTCATTCCTTTTCCAAATATGAGAAACAAAAGAAAGTAATACAAGAGTAAATAGTATCATAGGCTAGACGTATTATATTCAACATTTTAATGTTTTCTAGTCCAGCTAGCACAGATAATGAATTAATTTTAAAGTCTGTTTTATTTAATATTTTACTTAAACTAAGCAAGTCTTCATGTGAGGGCATGTATACCTTCTTTACCCTAAGAGTAGTGTAGGTAGATAATCATTTAAGTCTGTTTGACATTAGTCATGCCACTGGGCTATACTGTGGCTACTCACATGTCTTCCTGCTTTCCAGTTGCCTCTCCCCTCCTGAGGAAGGCATGCCCAAATAAACTTTCACCTAACTTACCACTGTACTGTATATCAAAAGAAATCTTGCTTTTGGTATTTCTTTGATTTAAGCTGTAGTAAAATACTACGGGAATGCATGCACATTATTTAAGCTACCAAATACAGAAATAAAATTATGTGGTTCAAGATTCTACCTCCTGCCCTCCCCTTCTGTGTTCCCATAGTTGAGAGTGTAGCATGACAGGGTTCTTTTTTAGCAGGAGAGCACTCAGTGTGATTTATCATACTATTGTAATGTGCAAAGCAATCTGATGCTGCCTAGAAAAGAATAGTATGCATTGGAATTTAACTGAAAATTTTAAAAGACATTTTTGTCAGTAAGCTCAAGGTCATGGATCTCATGCATTTTCAGGGAAATTCTTGTCATGGGCTACAATTGCGTTTCACCTGCAGTGTGGATGTTCATTAGCCGATAGGAGGGATTTGCGGCATTGGCAATAAGTTCTGCTGCTGGCTGGCTGGCTGCCAAAGCCGGGCTGCTGTTAAGACAGCAGGGCTCCCTGCCTTTCCCAGCCTGAAAGGCACTGGGCTTTCAAGAATGCGGTGCAGGGTTTTATGTCCAGGCAAAACTGACGGGCTGTCCTTGCTTTAGCGAAACAATCGCACGTTTATGGTTTTGTAGTATGTGATGTCACGAGGGTGTTGGCTTTTAGGAATTTCACTACTGAGGAAGCAGTTTGAAATGCAGGCAGAATCTTCAAGACCTTCAGATATGCACTTGGTTTCTTTTTAGTTAGCTTTGAACAAATGTACAGATGGATACAGACGTAATTTTTTTTTTTGTAAGGAATTAACATTTGGAATATAGAAGCGATTTAAGTGGATACGTTACCTGAAGGCAATGTCAAGTCAGTCTGGATTTTCAAACTCTGTTCCTCTGCCGGGATATCCATTCTACCAGGTGTCATGCAGGTATATAATGTTTTATCTTTTAATGCACTTGCATATAGAGCTGTAGCATGATGCTTGTGTTAACAGATTTTTTGTTTCTATTTCTTTGTTCTATGAAAAAAATGTATGAAATCAGAAAATTAAGCTGAAAAACATAAATACAGTTTTAGAATGCTTTGTGCCTGACTTTATAATTAGGTATATGTTTATTTAATGAAAATATTTTTTTATTTCTAAGCATACTAAATATTTCAATAGTTTTTCTAACTGAAAAAATTAAGTTGTAATTATGGAGATTTTTTAAAGTGAATTATGTATTCGGATATTTCAGTCGTTTATTAGGAACCAGATATATGTGGTGTTGAGAAATGGAAGTTATACAGATTTCTAGAGACATGAATTATTTTAAGTCTTCTCATGCAGAATTACATAAGGTGGATAAACAAAAGTGCTTACTGCTATTATGCTTTTAAAACAATTCACAAAAAATATGCACGTGTGGAACAGTGATAAATGCCAGCATTGTGATAAAGCTTAATCATGCAGGCTCCTTATTGCCTTATCTTTTTTGACTCAACAGCGCTGTTTTATTACAATTCCTTCCTTCTGAGAGTGCTGTGTAACAGTTTCTAGTGAATGAATTGGATTCTAACCATGAAATTACTGTTCCTGCTGTGGAAGACTGTAATATTGAATAATAATTAGAGGGAATGTGTTACAGTGCTTCTTTGGCTGAAAGATCTCAGGTTTCTGGCACACCTTAATAAAGGAATGTGATCTCTGTTGATTGTGTCTAAATCTGTAGTCCCTGCCTCTCATGCTGCAACAATAACAGAGGGAGGGGAAAAGCAGAGTTGGAACAGGAGTTTTGTGCTATTACTCATCTTTCTGTAACACGTTTGAGCAGCAGGATAAAAGAATAAGTTAATAATTGACATGTTCATATCCAGAGAATGAACCTAACGATCTTCATAAGGTGCAGCATATGCAGTGGTGTGGGTTTTGTAAGGCATTTGTGAATAGAAACAAAAGTGGTTCTGGCTAGTGGTCATTTAACCACTTCTGAGTGTTTCTTGAAATAAATTCCTGCAGTTATTTGCATGTTTGTATATGTGAAGCACGACCGAGCTGTCTGGTCAAAGGTACTAGTAGGGTTTTACTGAAACCAGAGTTAGCCCTTTAGAGGTCAACCACAATGATTGCTCGTGGTGGTTGTCCTTTGGCCTAACTTTGGAGGATGCTGAAGTCTAGTAGCCTTTTTTCTGGCCTTTTCTGTGATAATAGGCATGAATAAACTGGAAGCTAAAGACAACAGAAATTCAGTAAACGGCAGCCGATGTAAAAGCCTTCTCTTCCCAAAACTACGTTAGGTGCTTAGTCAAACACACAGCTTTTCACTCCTAATCTCCAAGATCTGAATGGCCAGAGCCTGCCACCCATCTCCCTGGTTCGCACAGTGACCTTCTGGCCGGAATGAGTCTCGTGAATGACTTCCAAGTCCTCAGCTTTCTGTTGTGAAGAGGTAGATTGAAGTTCCTGAGCTTTTGGATCCCTGTTTAAATGCATTTTGTTTTTTAATTCTTGCCTCTCTGTTTCTTACATGTTTTTAAGTAGTTATTCTGCATTTCAATGAAACCTGTGTTTAATAATTTTCAGATATAATAAGTTTCTGTGGTATGCAACTGAAATCATTAAATCCTCTTTTATGTATGTAGAATTGTGTGGATTTATTTCCTTTAATCGCTAAATCATTCCGGTGTTGCAACTCTGTTTCAATATGTATAAAGAGAAATTCTTTACATTGTGTACAACTGCTGATAACTTGACAGCTCCAACTATGTGAAATTAGTATTCCTAGTCATTTTAGAGCTCATCCTTGGTGCAGAATATTCCTTCAGAATAGTAACATATGTCCATTTCTGACTGGGGAGTAATACAGTTTACAGAGACAAGACTGAATTAGGATTTTTATTCCACTCGAGTTGTCATATTCTGGTGAGTGAGCATTTTCCAGTAAAATAAATAGGCAATGAGACTACTATTTATCATAAGTGATAACTGTGATCTCTGTGGAGTGGGGAGAGTTAGTATACATTATGCTAAGTTTGTATGTTGGCAGAGACATTAATGTGACTTGCAATTGGAATGGTATAGAAGTCTTGAACAGAGTTCTAGAAGAGCTCTCTCTTCAGGAAACATTACCTTTTGTGTAGACAAGATTAATTTTCTAGAGATCAGAATTTTCATTGGAATTGCATGGTGTTTGGAATGGATTGTGTTTTCTGTTACACATAAGGAGTAATAGTTTTGGGATGATATTTTGGTGGAAATGTGGTCTGAAGTATTGACGACAGCTTGTTCTAGAAGAATGTACAATCAGCATTGTATTCAGTGATGGCTTTCTAAAGATTACTCAGGACACTGTTTATCTTGGAGATGACCAAGAGACAGTCTCCAGAACAGGAGACTCAGGGTGGCATGATCTCTTGGTCGGCTGTGAATTAGGAAATTGCATAAATCGGGAGTTCATCTTAGGGGCTGTGTTTTTGAGCTGTATTGTAACTCATTTTTGGTATCTATGCAATGCAGAGTGGGAGTTTCTTGGGAGAATTTCTGTATTTGGGCAAAATCTGTAGATTAATATAATTTTTGTTGAGATTGATAACAAATTTATTTTAGTTTCTATTATAGCAAAACATAAGAGATCTGATCTAGATATTAGTTGTAGAAAATACTCCATGTGATTGAAAAACACTTCCTCAAGTGGTTTGTTGCCTGTTTTTTTTTGTTTGGCTGGTTGGTTTTTTGGGTTTTTTTTGCAGATTTGGTATTTAATGTAGAAATTCAAAGATAATGTTACCATTTATGTTTACTGTTCTTAGGAGAAGTAACAGCAAATGTAAAATCAGTATTGGTGGTTAAACTTTAAATGGTAGCCAAAGCATGCGAGTAAACCTGCTGTGTGCCATCTTACAACAGCTAGAATGGCATTAGCCACGTAGCTTGCATTTTTACAACTGCTTAATGTTGTAAGGTGAGTTTTCTTTCATATGTCGTATAGTGTTGAAGGAAGTCTGTTTAAAAGATAGTCTTTGAAAATATGCTTATAATGCTTTGATTTTCATAAGCTTACTTCATAAACTTACTAAGTTTTCTCTGGCAGAGCTTGCAAAGCCTATGTTCATGTCTTTGTCCCCAGTATATCAAGAGGCTAAGGGAGAAGATGGTAGCCTTACAAGTTTTTCTTTGGCACAGAGAAAAGGAAGAGATCTGGTGTCCCAGGTGTGCTTGACAAGAGAAGCCAGAGCTTTCAGCTCCACTGGGATGTTAGCAGATTGTAGCCGTTTTAGAAATGGGTCGTTGTTTTTATATTTGCCTCAAAGACACACATTCAAAACCAGTTTTGTGTAGGAGGACTTCTTTTGAGGAGGAGTTACATATCTTTCCTCGCACAGAACCCAACCCAGTCTTGGCCCTGGAGCCATTGCCAGTGTTACTGTAACATAGTTGGAGTTCTGGTGGACTATGGTGCTCTTCATAAGAAGATTCCTCTTTAGAAAGAATATTCTTCTTTCTGTCACAAATGCAGGGAGGTCAGAACATGGGTGTTCTGCATGGTTGAGAGATTTATACTTTTCAGTAGTTACATTCAAAGCAGCTGAACTGTTTTAGGGTTTGCCAGGCCTGTCACAGTCCTTTGGCCTGACCACTATCAGAACCTTCTGCTGCGCTTTGTAATACTGGAATTTCATCTTCCAGAGAAGTTGATGGAAACCATGTTTACAACAAAAGGCTGCTGTTCAGATCATGACTTCCTTGGAATTGTGCATGCAATTATACTTTTTCTGTCTGCTAAAAAAAAAAAAAAAAAGGAAAAGAAAAAGCTATCCAGTGGGGAAGTGTGAAAACTTGTAATTTTGTGTATTCAAGATGAGTCAGTTGCATCTATGCAGTTGATTCCAAATGTATTAACGCAGATCCCATCTGGTTGTAGCAATATTGTAAATAAGCTATTATAACTGAAACTAAGCAACAAACTGATAGTGCTTAACAGTGCAAAGGGAAGAGACCTTGCAGCATTAGGCTGTTGCCTTCCCTTTGAGGAGGGAACCACTGCTTACTTCAGATGCTGGTCTTTAATCAGCATCCATTTCTTAAATTAAAAGAAAAAGCTGCTATATTTTAGCTAGAGGAATAAATCTTGGTCACCTCCATGTTGTAGAGTGTTAGAAGAAAGCAAGTGCTTTTAAAGAAACACAACAGTTACTGAGTTTTCTTTGCAGCATAATCTGACAAGTTTAGTTAAACTAAAATCTTTGAGAAATAATGAGGTCAGGCAAATAGCAATCAAGAATAACAAGAAAAATTTAAAATAGTTACTTAGGTGTTAGTATTAACCAAAATCCTGGGTTACTATTTAGAATGTTGCTCTTGTGAATATTCAGCGGTATGCATGTGTATGGTGAGGATTTACAATTACATTTTTCATGGAATAACTAAATCCATTGAGCAAAACTTCCTGTATTTTTTGCACTGTGTTGGTTCAGAGCTGTTCCCTTTCCCCTGGAGAAGAGGAGGAGAAAGGGGAGGAGAGAGTTTTTGACAAAATTGACAAAATATATGCAAGAACATGGTGTGCTAAATTCGAGCTGGCCTTGGAAGCTGTTTCCCCATAGAATTTGATTTTTATATCCCTACAATAAAATGTTGCTTTCATATTGGGAGAGGGAGATTGGTGTCAGCTTTTTAGGTGGATAATTCCTTTTTCAGCACTTGGGAAGAACTAGTGGAGAAAGCTGTTGCTGCTATGCTATCTGTCTCCTTTATGTCTAAAAAGGAATATATTAAATTCTGATTTAAGTAAGAGAGGGAATGATCAAAATCTGAGGAAAACATTTTATCCTCTGCAATATTTAAAATGCTGGCAGGCTATTTTTATATTAAAATAGTTTAAACATATAATTGCTTTATAGGCAAATTTAAAGATTGTTTTTAAGCACCCCCCCCTTTTTTTTTTTTCTAAGGGGCCTCATGATTAGAATGTCAGCTGTTATTTGGGCTTGACAGAACAAACAGTGCATTAAAAAGCTTCACATAATAAAAAGTAACTCATTAAGCAAGATTGAACTTGAAAAAAGACTTTTGCTTGCAGGGAATAAATCTTAAGTACAGGCTGCTGTCTAAGAAGACAGTGATAGGAGAACTGTTGTCAGACGAGGCAGGTTGCAAGATCACTGTCTCTAAATTTTGTCCAGAAGACGCAAGCACAAAATCATGAGTGAGAGATGTTGATCTTAGTGTGGAGTGGTGGTGTGGTTCCTGCGCGACTTTCCTCAGTTGCTTCCTTACAAAAGTGGAGCTGAGTAAGAATGCTTTTCTTATAAAATGCTGCTGGTACGGGAAGTCTCTCTTCTCTTGTTATCTCCTACCTCTCGCCTCCCCCTCTGCCCTTTTCCTCACTCTATTCACTTTTTTAAAAAAAGAAAAAAATCTTCCTTATGCTGTCATATCTGAACTGGAAATGTCTCAGCTGTGCGGGGGTGACCAGTAGATCGATGCAGCTTCCTCATGATCTGCAGGACCAACTGTGAAACTGCGAGTGTCTCAATGCTGTCCCACTGTTACACTGGGCACTTGTGAAACCCTTGGCAGCTGCTGGTTTCGCCCGTGTTGAGTCATATTGAGTATTGCCTTCTTTAGGCGTGTGTGTCTCTTCTGGCTTTCCTAACACACCTTCTTACCTTCTGGCTCCTCGGGTCTCCTTCCACATTCCTGACGCGGCTCGAGTTACACTTGCTGGTAAGGGTGTAATCAGATGAATGCATGGCACATTGCAACAATTTGTTATAAATCATTCTGTCAGAAAAGAGGAAACTCTGGGGAAAAATGGGACCATTATGATAATGTTATCTATTAAGTGTCCTTAAAAGGAGACAAAAGTATAAACGCCGTATGATGCAAAGCAGTGGCTCTGATGTGGATTACTGACTTTTTTAATTATTTCTGACTGAAACTTTGAATATTTCTTTTTGTTTATTTTATGATATGTGGTATTTCAGGCTCTTATGCACAGAAATGTAATTGTAGTTCTTCTAATGACGTGGGTATTTGGCCAGCAGAACCAGTTGTAACAAGTTCTGTTACTTCATTTCTTAACAGCTATTTTCTAACATATTCTTCGTTATTAAAAAAAAGGAAAATATCTAGTGTAACTAGAGATTCAGATGTAAAATCTTTTGTACTTTCATTGTTCTGAGGATTTTGGCATGAAAGGGCAGTTTGGTTTTGTATTTTTGGATTGTTGTACTTTATTTCTGTCGTTTCAGAGGAATTTGTGCGTGTGTGTGTGTGTGTTCCGAAACAAAATTGCTCTGTTGGTTTCCTGAATGATGACGGTTGTTCAGAATTCTGTTCAGTTTTTCTGTTATTTCCTTTACCATTTCTGCCTCAGCAGTTGATTAATCTACTTATGGAATTAAGTTAACAAATTATCATAGCTCTTAGTTCAGTAGTGTGCTTCCCAAGATTTACACTGTGATTGGCTTCTCTTTGAGCTGAAGCCACCTGGATACCTGTTGGATACTTCTAAAAGCCTTGCAGGATTGTGCCTGGAGGTTTTCTGAGATTTACTTGGTGAATTTGGGGCTCTGGGTTATGCAGCAAAATGCATGTCAAAGAACCATCCTGCAACACCGAGAGTTTATGCTCTTCATACATTGATTTTGAAATTAAATATGGAAACTAACTTAGTGTCTTAGAAATTGAGCCTAGAGAGAAATATGTTCTTTCTAGTATATATAATGGAAACATTAACTTGTAATAAATCCTGCGATTTAAAGGATGGTCCTAGAAATGGTCCTGGTTTGCGCAGTGTTTAGTTGATAATTTGAGAAACATAAAGTAGGAATTTGTTACAGTTTGGTTTGGAGAAAAAGTTGAAGCACTGGCAGAATATTTGTAAGGCATAAATTTGCAAGTTTCTTCTTTATGCAAATTCAAAGCTATTAAATCAGAAATTAGTACATTGCAGAAGCTTAAAAGTTATTTTTAAAACAATTAACTGTAGGAAAATTATAACCAATATAGTGATTTGTGTTTAAATTTGAATAAGCGTTTGCTAGTATTTGAATCATAACAAATTGTTAACATAGATAGTATCTCTTCAAATAAGATGCAGATTATATTTAGTCTCACTTTGTATGCTGTTATTTTGGCAGGTGTTTGATCTATGACATTGTTAATCCAGTGTCATGAGTCCTGCAATTCATTTCAAGGTCATCTTCCTGCAGAAAATGAGCATAAATTTGAGCACTTAATAAGTGGATACTTACATATTCCATTTTTAGACTTTTTGCAAAAAATAGACTACTGCTTTCTCACATGCTGAGAAATTCAAGACACAGACGGTCAGTCCTGTTGACGTGCAGATGCCTCTGTACGCTGCTGAGATGACTGCAATGCAGATAATGCCGATGGTGCTGGCCTTTTCACAGTTTACATCAGGTTCTCAGCTCCTGTAAGAGGTTTCATTTACTCATAACTTTAGGTAAGGAATAATCATCTGCTGGAGACAATTACAGTGGAGAAGCTGGTAATGGCTGAGACAGTGACCTCATGTGGGGAGGATGCCAGGGCGCTACGTGACCATGCTGCCTCCCCAGCACATCTGTGGTGGATACAACTTGCCCCAAGTGACAAATCAGATGGCATAGAGCACTTTCTCAGAAGTTAAGACCTGTGTCATTTTCAGACATAGTTGTGCCTTAGTCTCTTTGTTTGGAAACTTTTGAATGTTGTACTATTAAGTTTTGCTTGCTGGGACATTACTTCTGTCTTCCCTGTGTCCACTGCCTTCTCCTGAAGAGGGAGAGCATCTCTGCTGTTTTCTTTAACTTTCTCAATTCCAACTCCACCTCTGCTTTGCTGCCCCCTTCCCAAATGTTAAGACCCATACCTTTTCCCTTGGGATTTACAGAGCCTCCTGCTAGAGACCTCCTCCCTCTGCAGGGTTGTTGTAACTTCTTAGAGCTCTGTAGCACTTATCCTCCTCTTCCCTGTAAGTTATCTGCATTTTACCTACTGCTTTAACTACATCAGCTGCTTAAAAAAAATCCGTTTCTTGGCTCTCCTGTTAAACTGCATCGAGTTCAAGCTTCTCTCTCTTGCTTTAAGAGTTGTTATTAGCTCTGTCCCCACTCTGATTTCTTACCGAGTTACTCCCTCTGATAAATCTATTCAAATGTGGCTGTAGTAAAAATTATTTGGTTTGTGCTTGTTTGTTGTTGAATTAGGTAAGATTTCTAGATTTGAAATGTGTCCTGGTTTACAGAATTTGTAACTCTTGGTGTGTAAGAGTCATCATTCACTTACTACTGTTCTGAAACCTTAATTGTCTTGGCTTTCTCAGCCTATTCGGGCTTTTACTGTTTTCCCTCCCCTCCTCCTGTCCTCTTACAGGTAAAAGCTAGAGTATTTCCCTTCATTTTCCTACAGTCTTTTCCATTGCTCTAGAAGATGCCTGAAGGGAAGTAAAAGGCAAAGTTGGAGCATTACCCGTAATTGTGGAGTCTTTTAATTGTGCCTTTGTCTTCTGCTGATGTGATGTGAGGGAAGGTGGGTTCTGGGTGATGTCAGAGATCCAGAAATGTTGTTCACAAGAGTTTCTCCATTGTAAATTGTTCACACTAATGAGAAGTCAGCATGTGTATATCGATTAGGGAAATGTATGTATATTGCCTTGCAGGGCAACTGAATTTTAGTGAGAATGATTTTTCAGGTGTGTCCACAAAGTACTTTTGTTGTTTTAACTCCATCTTTTGTGAGCTGTTCTGTGATGCCTGAAGAAGAGTAGCAAGTGTTGATACAGCTTTTGGATGGGGAAAGATACAATCAAGGTTGTGTTCCAGTTCGAGCTATTCATGTGGAAACCTTACAGGCAGGTTTATTTTCTCTGCGCACTGTGTTACCATAGATGGATAAAATGCAGAATATTTAGTACATGGACTATGTTATCTTGTAATACTAAAATATTAGTTCGCAATTCAGAATTGTTCCAATAGAGGACAAGCAGCACCAATACATTAGTACCTAGTAAGAGTCTTTTATGTTCCTTCATTGGCAGAATGTTTTTCTTTTATGGATTTGCTGCTGTCTACCAGGCCTGCCTTATTTCCATGTGCTGAGAACATTAGGCAAATCTGCAGTGGATCTGCTAATGTAAACGTCTCTATTGCTGTTCACCATGGGCCGTGATTTCACCCCATTGTACTTTCACTCTATATTCTTTTCTGCCTACTCTCACCCTGCTGGGTCATGATTTGCTATATTTCAGATGCTAAAAGCTCCTGAACATAAACACCTTATTTTTAAGCACAAGTTGTTCTGAAAACCTCAGTTGCTTAAATGTCATAATTTTCCATGTTTTAAAACCAAAATTTTCTTAACAACTAAGTTATTGAATGTTTGTACTGAGTAAGTTCGCATAGTCTACTTACTGCAGTGATTTGAAAGAAACTTCCTATATAGTTTACTAATACTAAAATATGTTAATATATTCTTCTAAAATATTCTCTGGTCTTTCTAGATTCATCTTAAACTTGAGTAGAGTATGGTTTATCGAAGTTCACAAGCGTAGTCCCATAATCTCTGGTTTTGCATGATGACTGAATTGTTAGCAGGTGGAAGCATTACAGATACGTAGCACGTTGCACCATTTATTCTTTTTCACTTCAGTGCTGGATGGGTCAGGAACTGCAATAAGTTCTTTGAAGCAATTCTGTTGCCTCATTAGTTCAGTTAAGTAGTTGTGTCCCAATCCATGAATCCATTCTCTGCTCTGTTATTTTTAAACTATTGCCTCTTCATTGGTTGTTTTTCCAGTTGTGAATATCCTCGTGCTGTTTGTTTTTCTTGGCAGTTTATTCAGCTTCTCATTCCATCATGTATAGCAAGTTAAGCTCAGCTTGAATATTATCCAGAATTTTTTTGGTGGAGGGATCATTGTTAATCTGCTGATTATTGTTAAGTGCACTGATTTGGAGGTGGAGATCTGTAAGTGTTAGGACATGTGTCTGAGATCCAAACTGTGAATGTTTATATACTTCATAGAAATGTGATGAAATATTGGCAGCCTTCACAGGAGACCAGGTGGAGGCACCGTGTATTGTGCAAGCTTTTGTGGTTTGAGTTTAGAAATGTAACTCAGATGGTTGAACTATTTTTTTCAAAGGAAGGTTCCCTTTCTGGGCAGTGGAAAAAACTGCTTTAGAGCAAATTCATAAACTTGTATGGCATGAATTGTCCCGTGTGAATCTGCAGAAGCTCACGTTTGCTTTTACTGGGCTGTTATACTGCTGTCAGCCTTCTGATCCATGACAATATGTGTCTTTAAAACTTGGAAGTCAGAGCTATGCAAACGCCCGTGGCTACGCAGTACCAAGGCCATCCTTTTGAGCTTAAAACATCATCATTTGTTTCCAGTTGGCATCTGTTGCATTCTTTCAGCTGTTGATTTATTCTGGATTCAACATTGTTGTGACAGGGCTCAGGTCATGATGCTCTCAGAAGCTGAGGAAGTTTCTTTTGATGATAAAGGGCAGAAAGCAGAAGCAGGAGATGCCCCTAGGACACAGGTGACTTTGCAGTCTTCATATCATACAACTGTAAAGATGCTCCATGGACTTCAATTAATATTTTCTCAAAAATTCCCGCAGTTCTGTTGCCTTGGTCAGATGTGATTGGTAATTTGGTCTTTGCACAAGCAGGCATCCTCTTGCTCTCATCTGGAAAAGTGCTGCTGAAGTAGTGAGAGCAGAAGCAATAACACAAATGGTGTTTGAAGGTTGCTTCCCCGTTTCCTACATCTCTACCATCATGCCTCCCATACAGTTTGTCCAGCTGTTGCTCTTCTTAGGGTTAAATCAGGATTTGTTTTTTTTTTTTAAATGAAAGTGGTAATAATTTTGTCGTATTTTTGTTACATGTAATGGACTTTTAATTTACAAAGTAGTAATGCCTTTCAAGTAGGTGTCAAAGAATGTGTAGGCTGTTTACTGCCTATTTGGATCACTGGGCTGTGGTGCTAGTACATGAAATTACATGGGAATGTAATGTGACAGTAAATGTATGTGTGGTCACTGAGTAATCCCTAGGAACTCTCTTCCTGAGAGTATCTTCAGATTAATTCCTTGAGGCTTGCTTTTGTTTTTCAATTAGTGAAGAGCAAAAGGTTTTTCGCTCTGTTTTATTGTGACTGTAGAGCCGACAGGATTTTTACTTGAGAAGGAGGGCAGCAGATAGGATGTCTGAATATACTTTTGAGGCAAATGATTTTGTGGTGTTGACAGGTAAAGGACTTTTTCTGTAAATATTAGAAGTACTAAATACACAACACAACTTAAAATGTACAATTTTTTCATTTGCTACTTTGAAAGAGGTGGTTACGATTTTAGCTTGGAACTTGCTTTCCCTAAAATTATAAAGCATGCTGAAATTTTGCGCCCTTTAAAATATAATATTTATATTTATCTCCTAATATGCTGCTTGCTCTGTATAACATGTATCCTGATATTTATGAATTTGGAAGTTCTTTATGTTTAAAGTCTTTCAGGAAACAGAGGTAATGATTGAGATAATTTCAGTAGCCCTTGGGCTAGAAGGAGCTGGTCTGCTTAATATGATTAATATCACTGCTATCTGGAAGCTATTGCTTCTGAGTTACTGCTCCTTTCAACTAGTAAAACTAGTGTTCTGATAAAACAGAAGTTAAATGCTTCTGTGCATAGTACAAATTGCAGCATTTGTAGGATTTGATAAATTGGCAAATAGGAGGGCTTTATAACTGAACAAATAAAATTGCAATTACTACTGGCTTTTTTTTTTGGTTTAATATTATCAGTGCATGTTCATAGTTTATATTGGCTTCCATCAGTTTATAATTTTATCAATAAACTTTAAAATATAAAGTATCCAACATAAAAGTTTTATGGAGCACAAATGTAATTAGATTTTGCTAATAGATAAGGTCTGTTTCCCAGAACAGAGGAAAGCCAAAGCCTGCAGTAATGGAGCCATTCTTCTTACCCCTTTCATGTAGACAGTATGTGATTAAGGTGCAAGTCAAAGTGCTGAGGATAGCCAGCAAAATTTTTAGAATTATTTAAGCTAATATTTAAGTAGTTGTCAGGATGAAAGTTTATTCCTTTGTTTTGGATATGACACTCAGGAGTGCTTCACTTTAATTAAAGGTATAGTAAATCTCTGTTGAGCTAGGATCACTTGTTTCTCACCTGACTAGTAATACTGGTTAAGCTTTAAATAACATAGGAACAAATTTTAGTTCCAAAAGGAAAATACATCTATGAGATACACGTGTGCGTGTGTATGTATAACTCGTATTTTTTCTATCATTTTAATGGTTATGTTAAAGATATAACTCTAAAACCACTATCACAATATGGATCGTCCATCTTGAATTCTGATCTTTTTAAAGTTTTGCTGCACTAGTATATCTTATCTATATTTTAGCATTTCTCTATTTCTTCCTAATAAGCACAGCTAAGAGTGATCAACTGTAAGACAAATAGCTAGTTCTGACACCTCTTTAAAAGGCTTGGATTTCTCAAGTGATACTGGAAATTGATATTACTTGAGGCTTTTGTGATAAGGATTGATTACATTAATATTTCATTAAAATCTCTGTTCAGGCACTGAATCTTAGTGATTTACTGTCTTTACAAACCCAGTCTGTATGCAAGCTATTAATTCACAGAATCACAGAATAGGAAGGGACCTTAAAGATCACCTAGTTCCAACCCCCCTGCCATCGCAGGGACACCTCCCACTAGCCCAGGTTGCCCAAAGCCTCATCCAGCCTGGCCTTGAACCCCTCCAGGGATGGGGCATCCACAGCTTCTCTGGGCAACCTGGGCCACTGCCTTGCCACCCACACAGTAAAAAATTTCTTCCTAATGTCTAATCTAAATCTCCTCTCTTTCAGCTGAAAACCATTTCCCCTCGTCCTGTCACTACACTCCCTGACAAAGAGTGCCTCCCTATCTCTCCTGTAGCACCTTTTAAGTACTGGCAGGCTGCTCTGAGGTCTCCCCAGAGCCTTCTCTTCTCCAGGCTGAACAACCCCAACTCTCTCAGCCAATCCTCATGTGGGAGGTGCTCCAGCCCTGAGAACATCTTCATGTCCCTACTGTGGACTCATTCCAAAAGGTCCATGTCTTTCCTCTGCTGAGGACCCCAGAGCTGGATGCAGCACTGCAGGTGAGGTCTCACGAGAGTGGAGTAGAGGAGGAGAATCATCTCTCTTGACCTGCTGGCCATGCTGCTCTTGATGCAGCCCAGGACACGGCTGGCTTTCTCGCCTGCAAGCACGCATTGCTGGCCCATGTTACGCTTCTCATGTTCTTCTCTTCAGGGCTGCTCTCAATCCATGGGGGTTATGTTTCCCTTTTTCTAGTCAGTAGGAACTTCCCCAGACTGCCATGACTTCTCAAATATGATGGATAGTGGATTAGCAACTTCATCCGCCAGTTCCTTCAGGACCTGTGGATGCATCTCATCAGGTCCTATGGACTTGTGTCAGTTTAGGTTCCTTAGACAGCCTTGAACCTGATCTTCTCCTACAGTGGGTGGTTCTTCATTCTCCCTCAATCAACCCTCAGCGTTGCTGGGTCATGATTTGGAACAATATGCAGAAATAAAGGGCTTAGACTCCCTACCTCCTCTTGCCCTTGCAGTAAAAGTAATTCAACACTAAATCTTCATAGAATGACACTTTTGTAGAAAACTGTGTACATATTTTCTGAGAATTGTCAACTCTGCTTTTTGTCCTTTGCTACTTGAGTGCCTTTGAGTTCTGGATGACAACAGAAATGATGCCCTTGATTTAGAAAAAAAAGAAAACCAAACCATTCAGCTGCATAGGAAATTAAATACTGAGATGAGAATTTTTTTGTGTAACAGCAGTGGACTATTTAACGTACTGTTTTTATTTTTCCTCTGTGTTCTTTTAATGACTTAGCAGTGGTTTAGATCACTTCCTGCGGAAAAGTTCTTGGGTTGTTATCTCTAGACACATTTGAGGCTTCTGCAACACTTGTGAAGTACTTTGCTTCAGTCAGGGGCTTTTGGTTCTTCTGATCAGGCTTCCTAAATATTTGTAGTATTAGTGAAACTGTATATTTGCTTCGGACTTTTAATTCCTCAAATGCTCAGTTTCATGCTTCTTCCCAAGATTTTGGGTTTCCTGGCATCTCTTTTACTTTCAAGAGATCAATAATGAATTCATGATTCTCCGTGTGACACTGCCTTCTCACTGATGTGTAGATCTTACTTATCAATAAAAACTTCTTCCTTACTGTATTGAACACGGTGTTTTTTCTCTCAGTTGAACTTGGAACTTTTTGGTACTGGTGCCTTCCGAGTGTCCTTCTTGAATATTTGCTTTCAAACTCTTTCACCAGAAGTGCTTTTCTAGATTGGATCCATATTTCCTGTTCAGGACATCCTGTAATCACAGAATAAGAAACTTTTCTTTGTTCCTTTGTGCTTTTCTTCTGTTGTTTTGATCTTCATATTGCAGTTCATCACATTGTCTGTAATCTGTGCTTAAAATGTTCATCTAGGCTTGGTGTCCTGGAGAGTTGAATTAATTCTCATTCATTGTGCCCTACTCTCCATCTTTGTTGCTGTTGCTGGTTTTTTGTTTGTTTTTTAAACAACTGTTGTTTATTTGTTTCATTTGTTCAAGCACAGCATTGAAAACATTTATTCATGTCTTATGTGAAGATTACACACATTTCTATCTCTCTACATATCGATGTATAATAGAATGGCTGTTTGGCGTCCATGAATACTTAAGAATCTCTATGAATGCAACTGTTGCTTCAAATAGGTTTGCATGATGAAAAAAACATGGGAGAAATAATCCTACCACTTCACTGATCAGGATAGCATATATTCTGTGTGAAGTTATTTGCATAATCTAAATTTACATGCCTGGTGGTTCATTTTTTTTTTCTTGTGGTGTAAACAAATGTCCTTAATATCAAAAGAAAAATATTTTTTTTTACCTGGGCAATATAACTAGATTTCCAATTGATTCATATCCCTTATTTGTATATTATAAAATTTCTAAGCAAAGTGGTTACTCTGAAGCCTGTAGAAATACTAGATTTTCTGCCATTTTGCATTTTTACCTTCATTTATATATTCTTGCATCATATGAGTGTCTTTTTTTTACATTTCCTGATAGGACATGTCATGGTGGATTTAGGCCAAGAAGTAGATTTTTTTCTTTTTCCATGATCTAACCTGATGTTGCAAATGTACTTTGAATATTATTGTCTGATGATAGGCTACACTGTATGAGCTACAAATAATGAGATTATCAAGGTGTATCCATGTGCCAGCTTGTTAGAGAAAAACATTGCTGTGTGGTTATACAAAATAACTCCTGTAATTTGTGTTTTGTGGTAGCATGGAGAAAAATTACCACCAAGTACTCCTAGTTTTGTTCCCTTGTGTATTTTTATCAGGGAACTGAAAAAATTTTCTAATCTCCAGGACTGTTTGTGCACACCGGGACTGGTGAATAGCCCTGTCGAGTCACAGGTTTATCTTTAAGAATCTGCAGGATCCAAAACATGATGGGTTTAATTTTGTTTTGTGTTGTTTTTTCAAAACAGTATCTAGAATAGTATTTCTAAAAAACCCCACATAGGCATTTAAAAGAATTGTCTTAATTTTTCCCCAAGACTAAAAATATGGCATGCTGTTGGGAACAATTGGAAAAGACGTGAGATGCCTTGCCCACAGCTTTGCCCCCAGTCTTCTGCAGTTAGCCATTCTGTGGTGGTACTGACTGAGACAAGTCAGTCCCCAATAAACGTTGGAGATTTCCTGATGAGGTTACTTTAAAAACTTAGTCTGCAATGACATGAAAATAATTCTGCCAGCCATCCTAAAATTCATATTCACCAAAGTATTTGGTAAATGTGAAATCTAAATGCAGGGAAAATATTATACAGAGCAGACTGTTTGAGGAGAAAAAATTCACATTGTTCTTGAAATCTTAAATTGGTATTTGTATTTTTTAGAGAGTAGAATTTTGTTTAGCTCAAACTGTCAGCAGAATGAATGGCAGTAATTAAAAATTCCCATTGTCTTCTCTAGGCATGAAAAGGTTTTTGTTGTTGTCATGGTGACAGTTGAGTGACAGATTCAAAGTGAGTAATTGCTACTGAGAGCTCCATTATGAACAGTTACCGTGTTTCAGAAAGGATTGCGGGATGAAAGAGGATTCCTTTACTGGGCTTTCAAAACATCTGTGTTTTTCAACCGGATGTTTTTGTGTAAAGCAATACTGTCTAGGTGGCTGTTGCAGAAGGTTCTTTCTGAGGGCCATGTGAAATAGCATTGCTGGTTGCTTGTTCTTAGCCTGCGTGGATGAGAAGGACCAAGTTCATAGGAGCTAGGAGCTGCTGCAGTTGGTTAGAATTCACAGTACCCTGCACGTCCTGTAATATAATAATAACCTGCATGCTATTGTAAATATGCGAAAGATCAACTTTGTGAATGTTAAGAATTTTAATCTTTGGGAAATCTGCCTAACTTCTGATGTCTCTAGATCCTCAAAATGAAAACCTCTAGTATGCACACATGCACACAATTTATTTGTCTGTGTGTGTATTTAAAAAAATACAAGTAAATGAATCTGTAAATGTATATTTGTTTGTTTTATTTTTTGTTCTTTGTGAAAAGCAATAGCGAAAGGGGATAATTTTAAATTTTGGTTTTAGCCACATAGTAGTTCAGGAAACCTTGTTGGCCTTACTTTCTGCATGTTCTCACTGGAACAACTGGAAAGCTGAGGGACTACTGTTTGTGGAGAAAAACTGTCTTGAGACCATGCAATCATATTTTCTCCATAACTGGGAGTTTGACCAAATTTGGACAGATTTTTCTGTCCAATGTGATGAAGTATCTTAGATCTGAACTGCCATTCTATGCTTTGTAAACCCTGACAGTTTTCTGTTTCATTTGCCGAGGAATAAGTGAACTAAGGATGTTCAGAGTATTTTTCTGTTTGCTTCTGGTTCATAACTTTATGACCTCAGGAGTTGAGAACATATTCTTATGTGAAAAGCACCATTTAAAAATGAGGTTGACTACATTACATTAAGAGCTCTGAAGTATATTTTACTGCATTGGAAGCTTTAAATATCATTGTTTTCTGTATGTTTTATAAGTAGACCTACACTTGCTAAGATTATCTCTCTGCTTTAATTTATCCCACAAGTATTGATTCTTAAGATGTCTTTTTACAAAA
Organism: Syrrhaptes paradoxus; assembly: GCA_013400615.1. Lineage (NCBI taxonomy): Eukaryota > Metazoa > Chordata > Aves > Pterocliformes > Pteroclidae > Syrrhaptes > Syrrhaptes paradoxus. Next base: position 108,796 of record VZTO01002756.1, on the reverse strand, counting down.
GGTTCATAAGAAGCCTTTAGAGATTGACAAAAGGAGACATGCTGCTTGGTGTCCGTTGATCCTAGTTCTGCAAACACTGAGAAATGTGAGTTGTCCCGTTTGAAGTGTTTGTACATTAAGCATGTCTTTTGTCAGTTGTTATATAGCAGTAAGCAAATGACATCTCAGTTTTTTCAGGCTTCATTTTTTCTGATCTGTTTGTGTATTAAATAATTTAAATAGTTCTGTAATGCAGATGTTCAGGTGACACCATTGATAGGTCTCAGCTATAAAGGGTATTATTGCACTCTGTTGTACAAGTCTTGCTGTTCCCTGGAACTTGCAGCTTCTGTCACTGCATAAAGTTTTCCTTCCTGATGAAGGAAATACACTTTCTGGTTAACCATGTAAGCATTATTTTGCTTGCTTGCTTGTTTGTTTGTTTTAAACTATGTTTTGTACATGTCTGTTTTATTTTCTTACTAGCAAAATTGCTTCTGGTACTGTAGTCACAGTCCTGGTTATAATTAGTTTACATTAAAAGAGTTTTTAGTGTGATGAGTCATTTACAGGCATTTTAATTCAAATAATGTACAGAGTTCTGGTTCAGAAAATGTAATGTGTGATTCTAGTCTTGTCTTGGATATGGAGAAGAGAATGTGCACAGAAGCTTGTCATTAAAAATAAATGGAAGTATTTAAAAACAAAGCTGATTTTAATGTGGTGACTGTATGCAATAGGAAGCAAAACTCTTTTGTGATCCAGTCAGCAAATGATATGATCTTTGCCTTTTGTGTAAAAGAACCATATTTCACAATGGAAAATGCTAGTAAGAGCCTATAATCTTGCTTCATTCCTTAGTCCTCTGTAGGAAAACTGCCTCTTGCCACTTAAAATAACATGATTCAACATTTAACTACAAAATGGTAGATGGACAAAAGGATATGCGAGCCAAGAAATATTGGCATTTTACAAATTCTACTTTAATCTGTACTTTGTAGCCTGCATTGTAGTAATACTTAATTTATGGTCAGGAAGTGTTACCTACTTTAGTTCAGGTTTTTTGGGATCTTGAAGTAAATTAAATTAATTTAGTTGCAATAAATTTTGTTCATACTTTTTAGAAGTATTAGCTTTTGAAATCTGTTCTTAGAAGGTCCACAATGGAAATCCTGAAATGCTGTAGTAGTTTTCCCTCTTGGGTCATTCTGATCTTTCAGTAACAAAAAAAATGTTATTGAATGAAAACAGCTCCATATGTAAAATTATATTCCTGATAGAGATAAAGGAAAAAAACAGAATAAGGAATAGAAAGTGTGCTAGAGCAATGTTATTCTGTACTGCAAGGGCTTACGTCCTTTTTCTCTCATATTTTGTGCCAGCTTGTTGCAGACGCCTGATGGTTTTCCATGAATGAAGACTGTTGAAAGTTAGTGGAAAGTATTCTTAGGAAAGGCCGAGATGGATATGTCTTGAAGTTCAGCTGGTTTTTGGAGGATAAAATATGTCTCTGCCATCAGTATGTCTGCTTCTAATTTAGGATTTCTGTAGTGACCACAGTGGTATGACAGGCTGGTTGGATTAAAAGTAGTGCAAAGTGAAGTTCTTTCTTGGAGGTGAATAGTTTAGAGGGACTGGGGGTGGGAGAGCCTGGAGCAATACTTGCGCAGAATTGTTAAAGTATTTGGAGACAGGAGTGTCTGCAACATCTTATTTACAAAATAATACTGTAAATATGGGCTCTGAGAAAATTTAAGATGAAAAGTTTTCTCAGAATCTGTTGTATTACGGAGGCTGAAGTAGAAGCAGTGTTGTGAAGCCTGAATTGAGAATCCCATTTTAATTATTTCCTGAGAAATCTGCTAATTGATACCATTGAGATTTAATTTGTAGAAACAACTGCTGCTGCCAGTGCCCCACATTCAACATTCTGAATATCTGCATTTTAAGAAGTCTGCTCCATTTGGAAGCACGTACTTTGTTTTTGATTCTGAATTTATGAATATATAGTCATCTTGATTGTAGAAGTTGTGTAATTATATATGGCTGTAACATATATAATTATATATGAATATAACATGTATGGTTATAATATGTTTATTATATAGTTATACCTTGGCTATTTTGTGCTGAAGAGGAAAGGATATTTCTTTGGAGAGCTGGAATTACCTGTACTTCCAGCCCCAGGGAGCATTTGGGAGCTCAAGGAACATAAGAGAACATCTCAGTTGTAGAGGATTAGGAAGCAAGGAAAATCCCTGTAGTGCTTATATGGCTTTAGTTGCAGGAGTTAGGTTTGCCTCAGGGCAAGTCCTGTGAGAAGCCGCTGACCTGGGCTGTGCATATTGCAATGCCGCTTGCTTACTGAAGGACATACGATTTCTTGCTACTCCAGTCCCTCATACGGTCGTTTCAGGTAGTAGTTGGTTTCCGAGCTCTAATGATAATTTTCCTGTAATAGAACAAGAACTCTTATGAACAATTTTTTCTATCTAAATGGCAACTGCATAGAATTCATTTTGTTGCAGGCATTCAGTGTTTTGCAGGCTGGCGCATGTCCTGGCTAGCAGGTGGAGAGAGAGGTGATTCTCCCTCTCTGCTTTGCTCTTGGGACACCGCCCCTGCAGTGCTGCATCCAGCTCTGGGGCTCCCAGAATAAGACAGACACGGACCTGTTGGAGCGAGTCCAGAGGAGGGCCACAAAAATTACCAGGGGGCTGGAGCACTTCCCTTGTGAGGACAGGCTGAGAGAGTTGGGGTTGTTCAGCCTGGAGAAGAGAAGGCTCCGGGGAGACCTCAGAGCAGCTTCCAGTGCTGAAAGGGGGCTACAGGAGAGATGGGGGGAGACACTCTTGATCAGGGGGTGGAGGGATAGGACGAGGGGTAATAATTTTAAGCTGAAAGAGGGGAGATGTAGATTCGATTTTAGGAAGAAATGTTTTCCTGTGAGGGTGGTGAGGCAGTGGCCCAGGTTGCCCAGAGAAGCTGTGGATGCCCCATCCCTGGAGGGGTTCAAGGCCAGGCTGGATGAGGCTTTGAGCAACCTGGGCTAGTGGGAGGTGTCCCTGCGATGGCAGGGGAGTTGGAACTAGGTGATCTTTAAGGTCCTTTCCAACCCAAACTATTCTGTGATTCTGTGATAATAACATTGGAGTGACCTAACTTCCCATATAGGCATCTCATTATTTTGACTAAATGCAATTTTACTAGAATCCAGATGAAAATAAGTGAAATGTGCTTCCTTATCAATATACTGATTGTGGAGCTGTGCTGGTGCTGGAACCATGTAATGCTGTAATTATCTCACTGATTGAAGTAATTTGTGATCTACAATAACTTTTTAATAATTACATGAGGTGACAATATTCTACTAAATACAAGGACATATCAGTTCTAGAAGCATGTAATGAGGTCAGGTTGTATAAACTATTAGTACATCTTAAACGGCAGTCCCTGAGAAAGTGCCTTTATTCCCTGGTATTTATCTGTAGATTGGCTTATTAATGATTTTATGAAAGAAATATTTTTTTTTTCTCTTAAAAAGTAAGTGGTTAGAAAACTGGCATCTTGCATGTGTCTTTGAAACTTGCCACTTGGCAATAGATGAAGGTTCCTTGCTTCCAAAAGTAGTGGGTTTTGTATGTCATGTATGTGGATTTTTTTTTTTAAATCTTCTTAAGAATCTGCTCTTAACTGTAGCAGGAAATATCTTTTAAATGGGACCACGGTCCTTACATTTGTGATTTTGTCAGTAGGGTAAGACCACTGAATAAAAATGGTACACCTGTCTTTTTTCTTCCTTCAGATAAACTTCTGGGGAAGACTCTTAAGAAATGTAGCATGATTTTTGGTCCTGCTGTCAAGATTTTGTTTTTCTTTTTTGTTTTTTTTATTTCCTCCAACAACTCTTCAATATGAAATGCAGGGAGGTGGTTTCACAACTCCCAGCAAAGTACTTGACTGATTTCTTATTTTTGTTGTCCTTCCCTTAGGGCATGTTGACTAATCAGAAACATTAGTGCTGGAACTTCAATCAATTACATTGTTTATTTTCTTTAGATCATGTTATTTAAAACAAAAATATAACTTACTATTTCTAAGTGAACCTCTAGTGGGTTTTTTAGTTCCCACAGTAGCTCTAATTTGTTGATAATTTCTAATTTATCAACAAAACACCTTTTGTGTCTATTTTCTAGTTCTCATGCAGATGAAATTTCCATTCGTGTCAATAGAAATATTTGAGAGTGGAAACAGGTATGTAGGTATGCAAGGTATGTAGGACCAGACATTTCAAGGTGCCAAAAAGTTTAAGCTGCTTTTTCTTGATGACTTAAGAATACAATGTCTTAGTCTGCAAACTGTTCATGCTAGAGGAATGTAGAATATGCACGTTGTATTTGCAGAATTTGTGAGCTGTCTGAGAACAGTTAAATTCAGAGGTATTAAAGGCATGGCATGTAACTTGGAAGTCCCAGAATGCTGGATGTCTGGATGTAAGACAAAATCTGTGCCATACAAGGTAATAATCAATTTATTTTATTTTTCCTAGAGAGCATCTTCTTATTCAGAAACAGGGCATTTTCCCTCCTTTTACTCCGATTTGACAGTAATTTGCTTTACAATGTAGATATGTCTTACTAGGGTTGTACTTTGAGATGAATGAATATTGCTACTTATCACTTCTGGAATTTAATCTATTGTATTGGCATCACTAATTTAAATTTAGATTCTCAGATTGTTTTCAAAGAATAGTAAGATGACAGTATGTGATACCACAAAAGGAAACATATTCTGGGGCATGTTAGGCTGAACTTGGTGTTTCAGTGCAGTTCTAAAGAAGTCGTACCTGGGTGAATTAAGTTGATAGCAACTAGGAAGTAAGTAACTGAGCAGAAAAGTTTTGATTAAATAGCATAGGGAACAATCTCAGAGTTAATTTAGTTTGGGGGACTTACATTTGGGGATGCAAGTTTTCAGATGGCGTTGATCGGTTCAGTTTTAAAGAAGCGCATTGGCACTTCTTGCCAAATAATTTTGCTAAACTTGCTTTCAGGGTAACATAATGCATTAGGCTTTATTGTGTTTGTACAGAATTGTATCTTGGCTTGCAGTGTGTTACCTCACAGCAGCGAAAAAGTACGCTAGTATAAAGGGCAACTTCCTTCTTCTCACGTCCATACACTTAGTACTTGAAGTGCAAAGGGTAGTTGATGTAGTCAGAGTGGTGTCTTCAGAGTAGTGATGGTTTTATGTTTGATGTAAATATTGTAAAGAACAAACTTCTCTGCATTGGAAGAGATTTTCTGTGAACCTGTAAATAATTAAACTTGGAAGACAGCAATGTGTCTTGTTTAGCTCTAGATTGAGAAATTCCAGCCTGTTCTAGCATCCCAGGTTTGCTGGAATGCTTTGGGACGGTCGAGGTAGCCCTCACCACTGAAAAGCAGTGCATGTCTTGGCTTGTAGGCACTGCACTAGAACCCAGAAGCTGTTCAGTGAGGCTGACTCTAAATTGGTAGGCATCTTTTCTGTCTTTTGAAAGTCAAATGTTAATAAAATGGTGTTTTTACAAAATTAGGATTACTTGACAAGGCCATACAAGAAATCTGCTTCGGAGCTAAGATCTGAATCTGGATCTCCCAAATTCCAATGCAGTAGTGCTAAAACCATTAACTTCTTTTTCCTGTTAATGATGCAGAAAAACTTTCTGCACTTCAGGTTTTGCAAATTTAGCCAGTTCTTTCTGTTTTCTTGTGGGAAAACCTAATTTCTCTGTGAAGACACATTTCCAAGTCTTGATCCAGTATCCAAAATAACTGAAATGTCATCAGTCAATTAATTCAGATTGTTTCAACTTCATAATGCAAAACCAATGAATATAACCTTGAAACAGCATAACTCTGTGAGTCAGTGATGACTAACTCGGCAAAATTCAGTCACTCTGAAGTCTTACGCTTTTCTGTGCTACTTATAGATTTATTATTTTTCTAAAGTAGTGTAATTACAGTGTCTATTAAGTCATGTTTTAGGAATAAGCGTCATTTGTTGGTCACTTTGTTAGAATTAAATAAGTACGGGCAGCAAATGTTCAAAATAGTGATTTGAGACCTTGACTAGTTCCAATAGCTGATTAAGAGAAATTGAAATAGAAATTAATGTGAAATTTAGTTTTTATATGCAGAACATAAGAAGTCTTGAGGAGGAAATAGTACAGGGTTTGTCCAGTTACTGTTCACTATGGGAAGCTGCTTCCTGTTTGTAACTTTTGACTTTCTGTAGTCGGATGAAGTCCGACTTACAAAAAACAGGTCTGGAGCTCTTTCACCTCTTCTTGGATGTAATTGCTATAAGCCACAGCTTCTCCATGAGCACGCGGAATTTCTGTGGAAGAATGAGAGACTGAGTAGCCCTGCAGACAAATTATTCTACTCTTTGTAACTACTTAGGTGTGCTGGTTTTGGCTGGGATAGGGTTAATTTCCCTCACAGTAGCTCCTATGGGGCTGTGTTTTGGGTTTGTGCTGAGAACAGTGCTGATCACAGGGATGTTTTAGTTACTGCTGAGCAGGGCTCACACAGAGCCGAGGTCTTTTCTGCTCCTCACCCCACCAGCAAGCCAGCTGGGGGTGCACAAGAAGCTGGGAAGGGACACAGCTGGGACAGCTGACCCCAACTGACCAAAGGGATGTTCCATACCATAGGACGTCATGCTCGGCCTATGAAGCTGGGGGAAGAAGAAGAAAGGGAGGGGGGACACGTGCTAAGTGGTGATGTTTGTCTTCCTAAGTAACCGTCACACGTGTGATAGAGCCCTGCGTTGCTGGACGTGGCTGAACACCTGCCTGCCCATGGGAAACAGTGAATGCATTCCTTGCTTTGCTTGTATGTGCAGCTTTTGCTTTACTTATTAAACTGTGAGTTTTCTCACTTTTACTCTTCTGATCCTTTCCCCCATCCCAGTGGGGTGGAGTGAGCAAGCAGCTTGTGGGGTTTATTGCTGGCTGGGGTTAAACCACGACACCAGAAAAGCAGATAGGACACTTCAAAACCAGGAGCTAGCATAGTTTACAGTTGTACAAAGTGAAAAGCAAATAAACATAAGTACATTTTATGAAGTTAAAGCTAAAAAGTTTTAATGTAGTGTGGCACACTGTCCAGGAAGGTAAAAATAAATCTTAGCTTAGGTTTGGATTCCTGTAATGTCAAATGCAGTTTTGGAGAGGAGGAGGAGATCCAAGAGTTCTTGAGAAAATCTGTGCAATGTTGATGTGTGGTAGTGGTTTAGTTGGACAGAATGGTCAATACGTAAAACAAAACCAAAGCAAAGACATCCAAGAACCCCTGAAACAACCGAATCTTCTCTTGCAAATAATTAAATTGCTAGATAGTATATATATCTAAGCATTTTTTATAACGTTGTGCATTTTCTATAATTGATTAAAATGCATCTGAAGCACTGAAAGCATGAAAAGGTACAGTGCTGCTTCCTGTAATCCTCTTGAACAGATGTGTATGTATATAATACTCATTGTGTTGCACTTGGGGTTTTTTGCATTATAAAAGTTAGCATTGAATAAAACCATTTTTACTGTAGTGCTGGTCTGAACTTATCTGGAGTGGCTAGCTCTTAGTCTGGCTCTGCTCACTCACGTGCTTTGGAGCACTTTATTTTTGATCTTGCTACATCTGAAGAGGAAAAACCTTTTAAGTCCCTAAATAGGGAAGGACTATTTAATACCTATATTTTCAAGAGACTACGAAGTTTTCTGTAAGTGAAAGATGCACATTTTTGGAAGGCATTCTGTCATTGTATGTTTTGTTAAATAATTACCTAAAGAACAAATATTATTTCATGTGAAGTTACTTCACCTTCATAGCTGCCAAGTTTCAGTCACATGCTTGATAGAGACTCTCTCAGCATTGAAAGGACTTAATGCAGGATCTGAAGAAGTTTTTGGAATTTCTTTCAATCTCTAGTCCTGCCAGCGCTCCCCATCCTCACCCAGGCCTCGTCAGCAGTGTGAGAGCTCGCTCGCTTGCTGCCAGATTCTCTTGCTTCAGCGTTGCCCTTGCCTGTGTATTGGCTGACCGGAGGAAAGCTGACCGAGCGGGGAGACACATGAACCAGAGCGCTCCCCAGGTGGTGCGTGTCCTCTGCTCTGGCTGTTATTTGACAGCGGCAAACAGTGGTGGTGGTTTGGGGTCAGAAAGTGAACCAGCATGGGACTAGCTTCCCTGCTCCTGGCCAGTTCGGGGAGATGGCAGAGAACTAGCCCTTGCATTACAAAGGTGAGGGGTGGGTGATACTGTAGATCCTCTGTCTGAGGTCTTATTTAAGGGCATATTTCTCTGATATTCAGCTATGCGAGCTCTGCTGTGGAGCTGTGTAGGCTGTGACAACCCTGGCGATAACGTGGCAGCAGAAGCAGTACTGCTGTACTCCTGGAGCTGCTATCTGCACCGGCCTCACATGGGTGAGAATGGGGTGCTCTGGTGGGGCTGCAGGGCGGTGGAGTTATGGGATGAGATCCAGACACAGCAGCTGTAACGTGCTGCTCGAGTGGTGCAGGAGGAATGCAGCTGATAGCTCCACTATATATGGTGAGGTACTAAGGGCTGTCTTTTGGCTGGATTTTGCTGCAGCCTTGCTCCCTGAACCAGCGTTAAGGAGCCTGATTTCCTCTGGTTTGGCTGTTGGTATTTCTGGCTGTTGTATTTGGCTGTTGAGTTCCAGGCTTATTGTGAGAGGTGGTAGTTGCTTCATCCTTCCAGTTACTTCGAAAAATAATAGCTCTCTTGATGTGTTTAAGGAAGTTTTCATCTTTCCCAATGGGATAATGTGGTTTCACACAGAGTCTAATTCAGAGCTGATTTTGAAGATACATGTTGTCTCCAGATGACTGCATGCTATCCAGTAATGCATATTGATGTTTCCTGATATAAATTAAACCTCCGAACCACTTCACAGAAAACCAACAAAGTAGTTTTAAAAATGTGTTTGCTAGCTGAAGATATTTCTGAGATGGAAGGAGTGAAAATGTGTTTCTTTATACATTCCTCGTGCTGTTTTCCTTAGCCACTGCATCTTTGTATTGTCATCAAGTTGTGTCTGCTGTGGGCTTTTTCCGAGCTGGCTGTTTGGGCACTGTTCATATGCCTACTTAGTGGCATTAAGAAAAGGCAGATGTTTCTTACCTGGCTGGGTTGTTTTCCGTGCCACTGTTCTCACAGCTGTCGGATTATCTTTTATTTTAATATTTTATTCTCAAATTTTTACCTTCTGAGAGTACAATGTGTTGATTCAAGAAATAAATCATAGAATGTGATGATATGAGATTTTTCTTAAATTTGATTTATGGTTGGTTCACGTGCTTAGACATTCAATACACTAAACTCAGCATAATTTATGCCAATAATGTAAACTGTTATGAACCCATTGCTATAGGTTATATTGTGACTTGACATGCTTTGATTACACAGTGGTGGGGTTGGGGAGGAGATACTGGATGACTAAAAATAATTGCCTTCTTTCTGCAGAATTAGTTCATTGATTTATGTTTAGCAAAGAAAATTCTGACATTACACATACCAAAATAGTTAATTTTCATAACAGTTTGCTTGGGTTTCTGCATTGAGTAAAATAATGAGCATTAAAAGCAGGAAAGTTTTAGAGACTGGAATTGTTAAGTACAGTGTTGAAATTCTTGATATCTTAAATGTTTTGTTTGTTTGTTCGTTTGTATAAAGCTTGTGTTTTAGCATATTTTCCATTCTATAGATGCCAAAGAGAACACTTCAGATTAATTCTACAGCAACATTTCTGTGATTGTTTGGAAATGTCTGAGGAGTTCTCTGCTTGTCTGACTTGGGGCCATTGAGTATTTCTACATCTCTGTACGGATGAGTTGGCTCTAGGTTATTTCCTCAAATAAGTTTGACTGAAGTTGTTGACAACTGACATAGCTTATAAATTTCCCCTCCCCCCCTTTTTTTCTTTTTTTGCAGAACAGCTTTTTGTTGAATTCAAAAGATGTTTCTGGATAATTTGTAAACTCTGTGCATAATCTAAAAAGAGAATCTTCCGCGTCTGTTTTACAGATCCAATCCCTAAAATATTAATCTGAAATTAGTTTTAGGCTGTGAGTCATAGTGGGTTTCTTACTTACACAGTGGGGTAACTTGTATGATGGAAACATTTTGGGTAAATAACACTTTAGTAAAGTTTTATCTGCTCTATAGCTTTGGCATCAGAGGGATGAAAGAGTGTGATTAATATACAGTAACTCATAATACTGTGTTGATCAATGTGATTTTATTTTTTTTTAAGAGATGCTAGTCGTTGACAGTGTAAATAACCCCTTTTTGTAATCTTTGAAGTTTTATTTAATAGCAGTGGCAGCTGAGTGTTTTTCCTGACTGGTAGGGATCAGCCCTCTGCATGTGTGGTGTGTGCAGGTACAGCGCGCATCTTGTGCGCTTCTCGTGCGCTTGCTGCGCAGGCGTGCTGCAGGGCTGGGCTGTGTGCCGCCAGGCTGAGGTCTGCACCACATGCGGGATGGAAGATAGGCTCCGAAGAGGGGGTGGTGAAGCTCTGCTAGGAATGACTCCTGCTGCCCCAGGGTAAGAACTGCCCCTGGCTAATGGGCCTTCTGTTGGTTTTAACTCTGGAGGGTAAATTTGCAACAGGATTGTCATGGATTTGTGTGAGACTTACAGTAGAGCTCTATGAGCTGATGCAAATGTCATGGCTCTTGTGTCAGTGTTTCAGTGCTGTAGGTGCTGGACTTCTTTGGAAAGGGAAGGAACCAGTAGGTGTGTAATCCAAAGCTCTGAAGTGTTAGGCTGACAGACTCCATTAATTTATATTTGTTGCTCTAGGCAAGATAATCTTGTATTGCTAGTCTTCTCTCAAGCAAAAGCTTGGTGTTACGTGCCTTTCAGGAGTATTGTAGTCCATTTTATACTTAAGATTTGATAGGAAAAATATATTTTACAAATGGATGTAAATTTGGAGGAGATGCATCATATTTTATCAACACAACTGAGTAAGATTGGGGAAGGAGGAACTCCCTTAAAACAGTAAAACAGTCAAGAATCACTGAAACCAAAGGTAATAACTTTCTTGCCGTAAATTTTTATTTTTGGCTTAAGCTGTATATGAATAGAGTTGGAAGTGTTTCAGAATTAACCATGAGATAGGCTGGAACAGTTTGTTACTAATGAAGGAACTTTTATTAATATATATGCCAGTAAACGTGAACAGCCAACCCACAAGAATTGGTGTGAACTGTGGGAATTGTGGTTTCTTCATATGAAGTGGTACTTCAGCAAATATGATTCTAATATCCTGGTTTATTCTTTAGCCTGGTGTCTGAAGGGGATGAGGTTTGTAGGATTACAGCCGGTACCTCAACAGCGTTGTGAAGCAGTGGAGGACACACGGCTAGAGAGGGACTAAGACAGGCCCACGCATGGTTTGAATGTCCCTAGCTACAGAAAAGGCTTTCTTTGGAACACGTGTCCTGTTAGATAAAAAACATATAACCACAGGAGCCCAGGCTGCATAAATTCTCTTCCTTCATGCAATATTTATTAGTAGAAGGTAAATGGACTTTGGATTTAATTTGGTGAAGAAGTTAATTAAAGGTGCTATCAAAGGTTGAAGAAAGAAACCAGATTTTAATGCTGTTTTGAGTTCTTCCTAAATGATATGGAGTTTTTACATTCTTCTCTTAGCAAGATCTGTTCTGAGAAACTTATTTGGTTGTTTTGGGTTTTGGGTGCGGTTTTTTGGCTTTGTGGTAGAAATATCCCCAGCCTTATGACTGTAGGACAGTTTGGTTTGGATGAGACCTCAGAACGTCTCTAGTGCAACCTCCTGCTCAAAGCAGGGTCAGTGGTGAGGTCAGGCCGGGTTGCTTGGGTCTTCCTCCACTCTAACGTTGAAGACCTCCAAGGACGGAGACTGCACAGCCTCTCTGGGTAGACTATTCCAGTGCTTTACTGGCCTCACGACACATCTTTGTAATCCTCAAGGTGAGAACCTTCTCCTGCATGCAGTGTGAAAATCTCGTTTCACTTTATACTTGCTCTGTCTTGTGNTTGGTGTTACGTGCCTTTCAGGAGTATTGTAGTCCATTTTATACTTAAGATTTGATAGGAAAAATATATTTTACAAATGGATGTAAATTTGGAGGAGATGCATCATATTTTATCAACACAACTGAGTAAGATTGGGGAAGGAGGAACTCCCTTAAAACAGTCAAGAATCACTCAAACCAAAGGTAATAACTTTCTTGCCGTAAATTTTTATTTTTGGCTTAAGCTGTATATGAATAGAGTTGGAAGTGTTTCAGAATTAACCATGAGATAGGCTGGAACAGTTTGTTACTAATGAAGGAACTTTTATTAATATATATGCCAGTAAACGTGAACAGCCAACCCACAAGAATAGGTGTGAACTGTGGGAATTGTGGTTTCTTCATATGAAGTGGTACTTCAGCAAATATGATGCTAATATCCTGGTTTATTCTTTAGCCTGGTGTCTGAAGGGGATGAGGTTTGTAGGATTATAGCCGGTACCTCAACAGCGTTGTGAAGCAGTGGAGGACACACGGCTAGAGAGGGACTAAGACAGGCCCACGCATGGTTTGAATGTCCCTAGCTACAGAAAAGGCTTTCTTTGGAACACGTGTCCTGTTAGATAAAAAACATATAACCACAGGAGCCCAGGCTGCATAAATTCTCTTCCTTCATGCAATATTTATTAGTAGAAGGTAAATGGACTTTGGATTTAATTTGGTGAAGAAGTTAATTAAAGGTGCTATCAAAGGTTGAAGAAAGAAACCAGATTTTAATGCTGTTTTGAGTTCTTCCTAAATGATATGGAGTTTTTACATTCTTCTCTTAGCAAGATCTGTTCTGAGAAACTTATTTGGTTGTTTTGGGTTTTGGGTGCGGTTTTTTGGCTTTGTGGTAGAAATATCCCCAGCCTTATGACTGTAGGACAGTTTGGTTTGGATGAGACCTCAGAACGTCTCTAGTGCAACCTCCTGCTCAAAGCAGGGTCAGTGTTGAGGTCAGGCCGGGTTGCTTGGGTCTTCCTCCACTCTAACGTTGAAGACCTCCAAGGACGGAGACTGCACAGCCTCTCTGGGTAGACTATTCCAGTGCTTTACTGGCCTCACGACACATCTTTGTAATCCTCAAGGTGAGAACCTTCTCCTGCATGCAGTGTGAAAATCTCGTTTCACTTTATACTTGCTCTGTCTTGTGCTCCCGTCATGCACCACTGTGAAGAGCCGTCTTGATCACCCCCTTGCAGGAGGCTGCTGATGGGTTGCCCTGAAGCTGTAAGGTCTCCAGGCTGAAGGAGGCCGCCTGCCTCGGCCTCTCCTTGCAGAGCAGGTGCTTCTCACCATCTTGGTGCCCCTCCACTGGACTCGCTTCAGGTTTTTGATGCTTTTCCTGTAAGAGAAGGTTCAAAATTGGATGCAGTATTCTAGACGGTAGCCCTGAGAGAACTTGATGGTTAGTGTCTGTAATTCTTTAATTCTGTCCTGGAACTTGTGATGTTGTAAGAAAACAGTATTTGATTAAAACTTCATTCCTGTGATATAAGTTGTAGATGAAGCATTTCCATTTGATGGAAAGGGGAAATACATATATATATGTTTATATTCATCCTTTCATGTGTTCTTTTAATGACTGAAAATATCTGTAGTGATTCTGCAGCGTTTACCATATTAGCTCACCATTGATTTATTAGATCTGTTCTTGAAAGGATGTTCATTAACAGCAAAGTCTTTCCTGATGATATTACTGTTGGATAGTATAAATGATCTTTGGTAGTTCATTAAGACAGAAAAAAACTGTTGAAACTTGCAGTTCCCTTTAACCTCATTATTGGTGAGCTAGGTAGAAGGAAGGACACTACGTGAGAGCCTGATGGTTGGCTTACTGTTAGTTTCAAACCTTTATCATCTGCAAGCTTTTACAAGGAGAAGTGAAAATAAGATCTAATCTGATGTCATGCTAGCTATCCACCAGTAACTCCCACAGAAGTGTGAGTGCTTTTACCCATGACGGTCATCACCATTCAGAGTATTCAACGTAAGGATGTTCATGTGTATCTAGTCTTTCAGGTGAGTGTCAAGGAGTCAGCCTACGTGGAAAATAAATACTGTAGGTATGGCTTGTAATAATGTATAGGACAGTTTGGCCCATGACAACATTAATTTTTCTTGCAACTTGGGAATTTGTTGTTAATGTGATGTAGACTCTATCAGTGGTTGATTCATGCATTTCAAGGTTTGTCTGCCTGGGCTTTTAAATTACCCTGGAGGCAATCCATAAACTGGCCTGACTTCAAATGAAAGGTCATCAGCATCTGTCATGTCCACAAGTTAATTATTAAAACTTGGCTTTGACCCAAATAGAAAATGAACTGAAAGGAAAAAAAGCTACAACAGGTGAAGTCATGTTGATTATGAGTTCTGTGAAAGGATCCATGCAGGCTGCAGGCAGAAGTGCCTGCCTCTGCCAATTATCCTATGGGATTGGAAACTGGATTGTAGTTGTGTGGTTTTCCTGTGTTCAAATCAGTTAAATTTCATCATACTGTAGGTTAGGTTAGTGCAAACAAATGACAGGCAATGGTAAATTTGCAGACTTGCTTGATAGATACCTGGGAAATGTTTCAGGTTGCATTCTGATGGTGAGCAGTAAGGTGCTGTCAGAGGGTGGAAGTGTCTGGCTGGCTGCACTCCAACCCACCAGGATCGGAAGCAACATCCAGTTTGTGGGGTTGTCTGGTTCCACCCCCACACCCCTGAACCCAGGGCCAACACAGACGTTTCACTAGATGCTGGGGCAGCATGCTTTCTCGAGTGACTAATTACCAACATTGTTTACATGCTGAAGGTCTTGAGTCTTTCTGAACTGCTGTAGTACATGGGTGTTAAGACGGGGTGACTATCAGTTCTTACGTTTGCAAATGTTGTGTGTGCATGCTATGAAATAGCAGAATTTGTGCTCTGGTATCTAATTACATTGATCAATGTGATTTTATGCGATTCTGTTACGAATAGTCTTGAGTCTTAACTGTTACAGACCGACAGCCAGCCTTGGAAAGTGGTGTTCTGTAACTTGGGAATTCAGAATTACTTCTGACAGTCTGTAGTGTCATTTAATAATGATGGTAGTGGTAGATGCTAATGAATGCAATTTTTGTGTGCATTGTTCATGTTTTCATACTTGCTTTAGTTTGGTTTGCCATAATTCATCACACAGGAAATTACTAGAGAAGTTAGCTTGGCATTTCAGGTGTGGGGTATTGTACAAGTCACCTGGCATTCAGAATTCCCATGGTAAAGCATCATAAGCCCTTCCCAGTTTTGTTTTTGTATTAAGTCTTTCTCTAGTGAAAAAAAGCATAAGAGGGACATGAAGAGTGGAGCAGCATATCCTGTCCCTTTATTAAAGCTCATTTATTGTGCCTGTTATACACGGCAGATTTCTGGTCAATAGAAACCCCTTCAGCAGTTGCTGTTTGGAGGAAATACAGGTGATGAACTGCTGGGAGGCTTGGTTAGCTGCTGTGTCTGGAGAACAGCTGTGCCAGGTCTTTTCTTAGTCTGTGCTTCAAAAGGAAGGAGAACTTTCATTGTGACAAGTTTACTAGATCATTTCACTGGAGCCATTGTTGTTATCATTGCTGTGTAAACACATACCACAGCTAAGCAAATGTTTAAGGGACATGAAAACAACAACAAAATCAGAATCTAAATATAAAAATCTAATGTTACAAATTCTGTCATTCTAATCAAAACAAGGTACTGCTCATTCTTGAATATGTCTGTTAAGTACTGAGAAATCTTCAAAGGTATTGTAAGAATTAAATCATATTTGCAGATAACGATGGAGGGAGCAGCAGAGAATGACAGAACAGAATGATTTAGGTTGGAGGGAACCTCTGGACCCCACCCAGATCTCCATCCTCCTGTGCAGAGTCACTCCAGCTTCAAGGTTGGAACCACCTGACAAAGTTCCATGTGGGTGTTCAGGGCGCGATCTGGCAGCATTTCGGGTGTTTCCAAGGGGAGAGATTCCACAGCCTTGCTAGGCAACCCCTGCCAGTGTTTGACTACTCTCACTGTGGACAGAAATCCCCCTGCTATCCAGCTCCTTGTTGCAAGGCATTAGCCATCTGTTGTATCGGTTGTTTTGAATGGTGTTGTTTGTTCTTAATGAGTCCTAGGAGGCCAAACACTTAAGCTCTCACTTTTCGCATTGAAATAAACCACTGTGTTCTGCAAAGCTAATTGTTAGTGGCAGAAGTTTCATTTCTCCCTTCCCAGTCAAGTCCTAAGTATTGAAGCTGCAGATTTGTGGAAGGTTTTCAGTTTGTATGCCTTGTGTCTGTGAAATTACCATTTGCACTTCATGTAGCAATGGAGCTATCCCTCTGTTTCTCTGCTCTTACTGTGGGAAGTGCAAAGCTTTTCCCAAAATGCAATTGCTCAGGTGTTTAAGAAGTATTTGCTTTCCAGATTAAACTTTTATTATTAGCAAGTAATATTTAGTCTATTAGTAATGGGCTTGCTCTTTAATTACAGCAAGAGGACTAATTCATCTTCTGAAGGCCTGGTGAATTTAATTCATGGGAAATAATAAAACATTTGTAAAAGTGCTAGTATGGCGTAATGGGTAACTTAATTTCCTAAATAACCCTAGAGCACTTCTGGAGTATCGTTCTTTTTCTTAGTCTTAATTGTGGAGTGAGTTATTAATGACTAAAAGCCTGCAGATGAGAGCTTGTTGACAGCTGGTCTGCCCCTGGAGAATAAAGCTGACAGGGTACCTACGTTTTTAAAGCTAACAATGGATCTGCATTTTTGTTAGTAGTCTCTGCCTAAGTATCAAAGGTTAAACCGGTTTCAAATCAAGATTGATTTGAAAGGAAAGACTTTTAGCTTAAAACTGGTCTGTGTGACAAACATGGAATTTAATTGTTACTGCTATAATTTATTTATTATTTTATTTGAAAACGTCTGCAAGTTCCTATTCCTTTCTCCAGATGTGTACCCAAAATCAGAATATAAACCCACATAAAAGTGCTTCTTTAGACAACAGTGCTCTTCAGTCCTTTTGTGGGAAAAAGGTCATGGTTGCTTTGTAGATGTTAGCACTGCAGGCTTACTGGATATACTTTCTCCTGATCTCTGATTTCATGGGAAACTGAAGAGTTAGAAGTTGCAGAGGTGCTTCATTAACCCAGCTCTGTAGCAAGGTCAGTTGTTACCAGGCTGGGGAGGGAGGGAATGCTGTCGCTGGTGCCGTGGAGTAGTTGATGGCCTGATAATGTTGTTCACTTTTTAATGGCTGTAGGGCTAGAATGTTTGTAATAGGTGAGGCTGGAAAAAGTCCTTTTGTTGCAACGTAAATTGTCATGGCTTTCAGATTATAATTGAAAATGTTCATTTTCCTTGTCCCATATATATGACTTCTCGTAGCAGGGCATCCTGGAATGGGTTGAAAAGTTCATAACACAGAAAGCATCCACTGTTCGTGGGCCAAATGGGACTTAATGTGAACAATTTGTGGGTTTGATTGCAGGGTTTCTTTGTTGTTGTTGGGGTTTTTTGGGTTACTTGGTGGGTTGGTTTTGTTTTTTAAATCAAGACGTGTCCTGAGCTACTTACATTTGAATGTTATGGCTGCATGAGCTGTTTGATTTTTAGCTGTCCCTTACCCTAGAGAAAAACTTCTATTTCTTTGGGATTTGATTACTTTGAAATCCCAAAATATTTCTTTATGCTTTATTCTCTTTCCGGGGGGACATCCTGCTATGGTAGACAATTGGCTCAGATCTGTAAGACCTGAAATGGCTGGGCATTACGGGAGGAAAAACCCCCAATGTTCTGTAAAACAAAAAAATGGATGAAGTGTTCATTTTTGATTTGCGTTATAAATCATTTAATGGCCTTATTATATTTGTTTTCTGAATATATTCATAATGTGTTAATGTTTTGCTGTATTTGATGGGAATTCTAGTTTTGGATGTTGTTTACCTGGATATTGCTAACTAGACTCATAAAAATTCAGACCCTTAAGTAAGTGAGCTCTTGGTTCGTTACTCTCTCCAATTCTAAGGACCTTAACAGCATGTCAGCCACAACCTTTCTAATTCCGAAGTTAGAACTTGATTTTCTTTTTTTTTATTTCTTTTTTTTTTTCTTTAAAATTTGTGATTTTTATAGATTGTTTCTTTGGACAGGGCTGCAGGATAAAGTGCTTAGTAGGTAGGAGACTATAGAAATTGTCTTATGTTTTCTGTACAATTAATTGGAGTGATTGGCTTTGGGGAACGGGGAAGACTACCAGTTTATCTTGAAATAAATGTTTTTTGCTTCGTATTTTTGTATTATATGAGTACAGTTGCACGAATAACTAAAATAGTTGTCTTCGATGGATAGCAGTATTTCACAGAGGGTAGCAAAACACCTAGATAGTACTCTGAGGGGAAAGTTGATAGAAAATCCCAATTTTAATTCAACTCAGATGAAATACTAAGTAATGTTGTTTTATATAGGCTATGCAACTTAAGAACTAAGGTTATGCATGATCCTCTGCACGGAGGTATAAAGAAAAATAATCGAAGAAATATCGTACTGGGAGGGGGAAAGGCATGTAACAAACAGCTTCCACAAAATGTCTCCCTGTGATCTCATTAAATACTACAAATTAAGTAAAATGTTATCCAACAGCATTTTAAATTATTTTACTAGTTCTGTAAACATGGTAAAAACTGGTTCTGTCCTGCCAAAACCAGGACATTAGTGAAATTTGCAGAAATGTAAATAAGTAATTTATGGTGTGCAATTTCTATGTTATGTTTAATATAACAGTCCGATGTAAATAATCATAAATTCAAGTGCATCTCCCTAACTAAGGATTGCAGCTAGTTTACTTTTAAAACATTAACCTGTTTAATAATTAAATAGTACAGTGTGCCGTTAGCAGTCAACAAGAATGCAGGAAAAAGCTGAAAATATTTCTGGTTTGAAAAGCACCTGAGAAATATGTTTCATTTCAGGAGCAGCAGCAGCAAAGCATCAATGTAAACAGTTCTGCCTTTTAGACGTCATAGATCTATTTTACTGAGTTTAGCAATATTAATTTCCTTTTTCTTTTTTTCTTTTTTTTTCCCTTTCAGCCATAATCAGCAGACCACGTCATTTAGACATCCCGTGACAGGACAGGTTTCTCCAGAAAATATTGAATTTATTTTGCGAGAAGAGTAAGTAGTTTCATACCCATATCAAGAGATCTAAAACAGTAACACATTTATCTACAGTAGTTTAGTAGTTTGACAGTAATTCTGGTGGTGTAGCAAAAATGTCATAGGCGTGATTTATGCTTAAAAATTTACTTCTCATTGTGATAGCATCGTTTTGATTCTAGCACTGTTCTGTGTTAGGACTTGAAATAAAATCTTTACTAAATCTTTACAAACAAAAAAAAAACCCCAACCCCACCCCAAAAATAAACAAATAAAAAGGACAATATAAATAGTATACTTAAACAATGATGCTTTAGCCTTATATAAATATCAGATATACAGAACATAAATGTAGAAAGTCTTTAGAGCAAGCCTGAAGGTTTGTACTGAAAGTGAAATACACTA
Organism: Syrrhaptes paradoxus; assembly: GCA_013400615.1. Lineage (NCBI taxonomy): Eukaryota > Metazoa > Chordata > Aves > Pterocliformes > Pteroclidae > Syrrhaptes > Syrrhaptes paradoxus. The sequence goes on along the minus strand of VZTO01002756.1, from coordinate 89,131 downwards.
AATATTACTAGTTTCCATTGCAATTCCTTGATTTTTTTTAAAATGTTTATTTTCTACAATCCCTGTCTTGAGCTGGTATTTATTAAGAAATTTTTGATTAGGCATGCTTCAAGTTATTCTAGAGAAATAGAATCATATGTATTGCTTTCCAGCATATTTTATCCTGATTGTCTGATTTAAACAAAAACCAAAAACAACAACAAAACCCAAAAAACAAACCAAAAACGTGTTCAAGCTGGTGTATCTGGGCCTGTCTTTGGTATTGGTTTGGATCACTCCCTGTTGCACTGCAGGGTTTAACTGTCATCCTTTCTGCGTGCTAGATTGATCCGGAAATCCCTTCTGTAACGGGGTGACTGGATGCCTTCCCTAGACAGAGTCTAGGAGAAAGTTCTGTATCACTCCTAAACTCACTCCAAAGGGCAAGAGGAGTGGGGCACTGCCAGGTGGCTTTTCCTTTTCCAGCCTGCTCTTCCAACACTGCTTAAGCAGCCTCCAGCCCTTCAGGCATCGCAGAGACTGGGCACCCTGCTGTAATGGGTACCTGCATGATTCTGAACACTTTGTTTCATATTATGTGGCATTTAATTTGCTTTACATTTCATTTAAAGCAGTGTAGCATAAGGAAAAATGAGGCCGTGTGAGACTCCCAGGAGACTAAGGCTTTTCTGGCAATGTCTTCTGTTGTGGACTTGGAGAGGAAAGCAGGAGCAGAGCATGGCCAGTGCAGCTTTCTGCTCAGAGCTCCTGCTACAACCCTGAGAAAGTGCCAAGAAAACCAACCAAGCAACCAAAACCAATAATAGCAACAAAAAAACAACTGAACAGCTTCCCTGCCCCAAGCCCAAAACAAATCCAAGGGCAAGTCCTATGTTAAGGCCCCTGCTGAGAACCAGGATGAAATGGAGGGTTGAACGTGTTTTGCAGTGTGTGGGAGAGGCTTGAGATTAGGTACAAAGACTGTGGGAGAGCTGCTGGGGTGGAGGCTGCCCCAGGTGTGATGTGGTATGCGGGTGGCTTGCTGCTCGGGAGGGGTTTGCCTTGTTACAGGTATGCAAACAAGCTGCTCCAGGCCATTTTGTGAGGAGAACAGGTATTTTGTAATGGAGCAAATCTCAAAGACAGTATGGACAACAGCCATTGTGCTTCCATGTTTCAACTTCCGTCTTTAATTGATTTTTATTTAATCTGTCATAAAGGTTCAGTTAAATTTAATATGAAGAAAATTTGTACATGTGTAAGGGAAAATAGGTGTTTGGCTAGAACTCCTTGGAGTGCCTCCCTGGGTTAGTCACACTTCCCAGGCTGTTTCTGGTTGTGTAATCATGGTGGCAGATAAAATATTAAAAGCAGAATTGAAAAATCGACTTGCTGGTGGCACACTGTTTTGGTGATCTTTTGTGTATGTTAGAAGCTTTTTGGAAGAGAAATGAAGCTGTTTATTTGGAGGACAATCAGATGAACAGGTGTACCTTGTCATCTATAGACTTCAATTACTGGCACTGAGTTGGTATCAAAAGCAACAAAATGATCTTACAACGTAGTGGAATTAAGAGAGACAGGTGGGTTTTATTCTAAAAGAGGAGGGAATGTCTGGAGGGATATTGAGAGGAGTATGTGTTTGCAGTGACTGCTCAGGAAACAGTCTTTGTGAGAACATTTTTCTAAGGTTTATTATTGGCTTGAAGTACATACAGAGTAGTTTTAAAATTAGATGGTTTTAATATACCCGTTCAAATACTGTAAAGGTGTCATTTCCAAGTGCGTGGGATGCTCTGCAGTGTAGGTTTTACACAGAATCTGCTCATCACAATCATACCCGAATCCTTGTCAAACGACACTGTTGACAGGCGGGTGCCTCTGCTGAAATCAAAGGAGCTGTTACCACCTCCCTGTCCTTAGGCCCAGGAATTGTAATGGGCCTATGCCGTGTTTGCAGTTCTTTTCCCTCAGGCATCAGGGATTTGTATGGAATCTGTGTTGTTGATCGTGTATTAGTTTGGAATCAGCGTTGTAGATCGTATCTTGTGGTGGAATGACTTTCACAAGCAGGATGCAGTTGGAAATACAGTGTCTGGATTTGCATGGTCTGTGGAAACTTTCCATCATGGGAGCCTTTCCACCAAAAGTACTTTTTTTCTATAGCTGAAGAATCCTTCCTGAAGTAGTAGCATTCTTAAAGGTTTCATAAGCGGCAATTTGTTCTTCAGTGCTGTAGTGAGGTGATTTATTACTTACGGGTGGATTTTAATTTAAGATTAGGGCCAAAGCCTGGAGTTGTCACCAGATGCTGACTGGGAGCTTGTGGGGAGACGTAAGCACAAGCTGGGTCAGGCTGCAGCAAACATATCTATTAAAAGGACATATTTAACTTCAGAAAATTAATTTACAGTAATCTAGAAATGATTAATGTACGGACTGCTCTGGCCATTTCTCATCCAGGAAGCAATGTTCTGGCAGGAAGATTTGAGAAGTAGGTTTGGAAAATGATGTTAATAAATGATGTAATTCTAGCTTGATTATGAGTCAATTATGAACCAGACACCCTTGCCTCACTTGATCAGATGAGAACTGGATACTTTCAGTGGAAGGCTGAGACTGTATTTCACTAGTCTTGTCCCAGAGCTTTTCACCTTTTAGACAACACCACGTCAATCTTGCTTTTTAAGCCAAAATCTGTTTTGCTGAACTCCATTGTAACTGGAGGATAAAACCAGAGTATTGCCTGGCACATGGAACTTTTAAATCTTTTGATCCTTATGCTACTTCTTGTTCCTAAAGGTATTCTTTATTTAGATTTTTTGACAAGTAGTGATAATAATTCCATATTTCCTAGCCCATTCTTAGCTGAGACCACTGTCAGATCCCCACCTCTCACTCTGTATTCCAAGCTTAGAAGCTTTGGTCACTGAGCGTGTGGGATGTGTTCTGTGCCTTTCACTAGCCCTGCCTGAGTGCTAGTTTTTTGGCATGAGGCTTTTATCTCTAAATAATTTGAACACCTTGGCTGCATGGGAGGTCCCTCTGGTAGCTTCCCTCCATTTGACTACTGTGTCTTCATTTCTGTGCTTTTCTTTTGTGTTTTTAATGAACCTTTAATCCACAAGGAGACTCTCCTAAACAACCGAGGAAAAATGAGTTTTAAGGATAAGGCTGCTGGGCAAATGTTAGATCTAATTTAACCATGTTGTTATATACGGATTTATCTGAAAAATCGATGATAGAATTACTTAGGGTAGATGTTTAGATTTCTTCTCTCTTATCTTTCTTTAAATAACAGTTCTTCAAATAGCTGATGGCCCTGTGTCTGATTGCCTCGTTGCTGAACACTTGTAGTTGTGTATTAGAAGTTTCACAATAGATTTGTGATAGTGTTATGTTTGCAAATGAGAAGGTAGTACTTTAAAGTTTAAAAAGGTAAGACTTCAATATAAATGTGGAAATATAGAAAATATATATGTATATATTGGGAGTGTTGCCCTCTTGCCTGTTTTTTGTGCATCTGGTAAAGCCTGCATATCACCTCTGGGGAGACAGCCATCTTATTTTGACTATTGCATTTGGTTACTATAGCAGCAAAAATACCAGGTGGAGAGAAAGGAGGAAACCCAAACAGCCACAAAATAAACATCTGTCAATTTACGTATGTAGAAATCCAAGAACAGTTAATTTTTTATCTAGCTGAATATGAGATTGATTAGTAGTAAAAGTAGATTGACATGATGTTATTGTGTTATATTTCATTTCAACAAAATAAACTTTTTAAGTTGCTGATGTGAATATGGATCTTCTAAGTCGACTAATCTTTATGATCCTTTAGAGAAAAGGCATGTGTTCTCTCGTGAGTATTGCATTTTCTATAAGGGCTATGGGTGTAATAATTTTTTTGTGTTATTCAGTGGCTTTTTTAATAAACCAAATATTGGTCTTGTAATTGTCTTAGCTGGTAAATGTGATTTCTGTAGACATGCTAGCCCTGTTTAAGCAGAGCAGGGACTCACGTGGCAGGATATACTATATAGATTATTATACTATATAGATATTTTCAGTATTTTAAAAAGAGTGGCAGTGCACTGGAGCTCTGAGTGTTCATGCTGCAGTTGTGTGTGCGTGCACACCTGGGGGAGGCAGGTGGAAAGCTGTCCTGAAAACCAGACAAAACCCAGCACTGTGAAGACAGAATGGGGTGTTGTGAATAACAGATATTACCAAACATCTTTGGCAGTAGTGGTTCTGAACTGCTGTTTCTGAATGCACAGTTGCTTCTTTTTAAAGGTGAATCTGTAAACACTATTAGGACAGCATTAACTCCATTAACGTGATGGGATGTTTCAGGTAATTCTGTTTATTCTGCATGTTTATATTTGCTTTTAAAAACAGAGTGAGAATATTAATTAGCTATTAAGAGGCTTGCATAATTGCATTCATTATGTTCTGATTTCATGCAATCTATTTTAACCTTGACATACTGTGTACAAGTACTTAATTTTCAATATTGTTTGGTGTTTTCTGTTACATCTCAGGTATAGAAGTTTGGATCATCAGTGTTTGCTCTCAAAGGCATTTTTTTAGGAGAATGATAATGTCTTTTCTCTTTTGGTGGACTTACTGTGTCTTGCTGTCTATAGGAGTTCTGCAGTTGCATTCAGAATCAGATTGAATTTCAGTGGTAGCAGCAGTAACGTTTGGTGTGGCTTGTGTGTCTTTTTTATTTTAAATATAATGGCTTTGTTGATTTACTGAGGTGGGAAAAGGAGAATCAAAGGTTGTTAATAGGTTGTTTTGGTTTTGTTTTTCCTGCTGTGGCTGTATTGCTACTTGTTCCTAAAATAGAATTTGCTAAACTGTGTTGTTAATGATTTTTTTAAAATGCCACCTGTGGGTTTAATTCACAAGTTGGCATCGAGCTTTGCTGTTGAGGCTTCTCTTCACAACCTGCATACGGGATTCTACAGGATATTGCACTTCTCTTTGTCCTCTTATTTCTTCATCTGGGCAGCTGTACTGAATTCTTACTCGTTGAACAGGTTCTTATGGTAGGATTGATCTCACCTATGCTTTAAATGGGTATCTGCGTCTGAGCTACTTATCAAGATTTCTTGAATCTTAGTATGACTCAGAAGTTATTTATTTCTAACAGTATCTGCCATGAATTGCACCATTTCACTTAACAGGTATTTTAATAATTCATACTGTACTGTGAGTCACATTTTGGGCAGATTCAAAGATCTAACATTAAGTTAGTGAAAGATCTAACAGTAGGCTAGTCTTTGATTTTTAAATAAGAAGCCGTTTGTTGCAAAGGGCTGACTTCTCTCATTCCCTTCCCAGGACTGGCTCTTCCACATGTTTGCAGCCAAGCCTCTGACTTGGGCACAGTTTAGTTTCTCTGCATTAGCCTTATCTGCTCTGTGTGCTCTTTGTTATGTCTTGATTCTCGTTGGATTTGCAGACAATTTGACAGGTTTCTTCCTCCTGATACATTGGGAAATACCCATCATTAGCTGCCACTGGCAGCATCTGCTTGAGAAATACCTGAAATTAAAGTAATAGGGGTGGTGCAAAGGAAGTTGCAGATGCATGGGGAATGTTTGACTGACCTGTCATTCGTTTGCTCACTGTGAATCTTAAATATAAAAAGGCAAAGCTGACTGTTTGGAACAATTCGCTTTAGATTATCTGTCTCTGTTTGTTTTCTAGACAGAACTCATCTATGTCCAAGCAACAAATAAACCAAAGACCTTCAAGCATGGTCAGTGAAACGTCCACTGCAGTAACTACATCTGCTGTTGATACAAAACCTGGCTCTAAGGTAAAGGAAAAAGTCTATTGTTTCAGCTTAGTGATTACAACTTCACTTGCTTTAAATCCAATACTCTTTTGATGCTGATTTTTTAGCCTAGAAGTCTAGTAACTTACCTCAACGAGGTAATATCTTCTGTCCAAGCAAAAACATTTTTACAACATAGGATCACTATATACCCACATGACAGTGTTGAATGGTAATTTGAAAATAGTTATTATTGTGACTTGAAAGTTTGGGAGGGTTCGTAAGAGTAGAAGTGAGTATGTGTAATACTAGTATTCCAGCAAGTCTTTTGACAGTCAAGTGTATATGGCAAAAAGTGCAGCAGAAAACCATGAATTGTAATTTGCAGTTCTTTTCCATGAAACCTTACTGCTGTTCCTCCTCATAGTACCAGCTTAGATCCTTTTCTGCTGTCACTGTAGTGCACAGAGTGCAGACACCAAGTTTACACCCAGAATGTTTAATAATAGAAAAATCCATTATTTGGCATTGAAAAAGGGCCTGTGTTTGTTGTTGTACAAAATATAAAAAAGCTGTACTTGAAGCGTCACCAACTATTTCAATGCTTCTTTGACCTTACAGTAGATTACAGTACAGGGAGAATGGGAGGGGGCTGGATAAAGAGAAGCAAAAAAAATACTGGGAGAATTAGCAGAGATAAGATAGATTCTTAACTTTGACTGAGGTTTTTAAATGTGTCAGGTTTTTTTTTTAATGGAAAAGTGTGAAGCCTGTTAAGTAGTTGAGTTGAAGAAAGGACTTCGCTAAGTTGGTTGCAAAGATATTTTTGTTCATTTGGAATCACTTGAAATCTTTTACTAATGTTTTGAATTGCTTGGGTGAATATTGGAGAAGATGAAATAGTTTAATGAAAAGCTGAAAAATTAATTTTAAAGTTTTTTTTTTTAAGCCAGAGTGTATAGATTATTGGACCAACACAGATTGCCATGTGTCAAATTCCAAGAATACATTTATCTTTAAAGTGTTAGAGGAAGTTATCACTGAAACAGTAGACTTAGTAGGTTACTGGAATTACTTGATTCATTTCTTTCTTGAACTTAACAAAGTACTTGAGCATTTGTGTTTACTGTATTTCTTTTCCTTATTCTGATTTTTTTTTAAGTCAGCATTAGAAGGAGAAGGCTCATTTTTTGACTCTTAAAACCAGCAAACGTAATGAGGACCTGGTACTTTGCTTTGGGATGGGGATTTCTCCAGTGACACAGTTGGCTTTAACTCACCCAGGGTCACACTGCTGCCAAAAAGGATGCATTCTGTGTCACCTGCTCCTACTGCTTCCCTTTGTCATGTGTTTGCGCTGGTCTAAATCAGGCTTTGCAAAACAGTGAGATCAAAAATGGCCACTCTAAAGGCAAGTTCACTGGAGCCATCAGAACCGCACAGCTAAAGATGAGGGTAGTGCTCTTTCCATCATGGCTTGGAAAATATCCAGGATCACCTCCCAGAACTTCAGTTGCTCTGGTTTTGTTTGCAGTCAGTATGTGTGGCCATGCGTGCTTCTGGCATGCTCCCAGGTCTGGTATATTTTTAATACATGGCAGCTTTGGAGTTTGAATAAAGCTCTCATAGAGGGCTTGCCTGTACTTTTCTTCTCTGCCAAGTTTGTTTATATACGATTTATCCTGCTGTGGGCCCTCAATAAATGCTTTACTGGAGTTTTGATTAAGACAGGGAACTGATGTCTGTCTTATATATGCTTTGTTTCATCATTGCATGTGTTTCCAGGCTTGAAATCACTCATCTCATTCTGTAGAGTCAGAAGATCTGTTAAATACCTTCACAGCCTAACACAATATTAATTCAAGTTAACTAGCAATAAGAACAAAGGCTGTAAAGTGAATAAGTTGCATCCTCCATTTTGAGGTTGACTTTTGGTGCACAGGTATGGCATAGAAACGGGATGGGAGGTCTTGATGATACCATCCTCACCTGGCTTTCACTGTGCGCTGGTTATGGCCAGCTGAAGGTGGGTGTATCTGCCCAGAAACCTGGTGCTGGCCCGTTAGGTTTGTGCTGGCCCTAGAAGCTGGACTGCTGAGGGCATCTCCTGTGTTGCCCTGGGCTGCAGGCAGATCTGGTGCAGACTCTCACCGGGGTGACCCGTGAGGTGTCACTCCTAGGGAAAAGCCTGCACTTGGCATTCGTCCTGTCTCCTCAGTGTCAGGATGCTTCACAGAAATGACGGTGACGTGCAGCTCACCTGACTTCTCAGCAGAGCTGAAAGCAGCATGCTGCTTGCTGGTAAACAGACCTTGGGTAAGCTACCTAGTTAAATCTGCCCTTTGAAATCTCCTTACAAGTGTTAACCCTGCATTGCTCTCTTATATGCTGTAGCACCAAAGAAAAAGTGGATTTTTTTTCTTACTGATTATTGCCACCATCTTAATCCTGCATTAAATTGTGTACTTACGTCTACTGAAATGTGTGAATTGTAGTACACACTGGTAAATCCTGGCCTCAAGATTAGTAGAATCCATTTAAAGTTATCATATGTTGCTATTTTATTATTATATATGCTGTCTGCTAGTCCAGATGTTGCCCGACTGGTAGAAGCAGTACACTGAGATGTTTTTCTGATACCATCCCTTGCATAGGACAAACGTGCGCATTTTCAGAGCTGCTGTTTGCCTGCAGCTGCCAGAGCATCAGTACCCTGACCAGCTGAGACGAGAGATTCAAACAGAGGAAACACTGTAGGAAGGAGAAAGAGCTGTCCAGATTCACACTCTTTCCTTGGAGAAGTTGGGAGCAACCCTAAGGGTGGTTTGTGCACCTCAGGTTCCTAAAGCAATTGCAGTAGCAAACTGTGCTGCGATTGGATCAGAACAGGATATTATTCTTCCAGAGATTCTCACTGTTATTTTCACAGACTGGTAGGCTTTCCTTGTGTGTTTTTGAAATAGTTTTGCACCTGTGAGTCAAAACTGAGGTTGGAGTAAAACACAAACCATTACCTAGTCTTTGTGATTTCCACTTACTGCCGTCTAGGTCTCTTCCTTGGAAGCGTCACTCTGTCTTCTCCTTTTGTTTGCAGGGTCAAAGTCCAAGCATTTTATTAAGCTGTCAATGTTGTTTGAATTTAAACAGGAAAGAAAAACAAAACCAACCAAAAAAAACCCTCCAGACAATGAAGAGCAAGAGTAAGATTCATGTGCACAGTCCTGTGTGTGTAGGAGACTTGTACCGTGTTGCAGAGAGAGACTTGCGTGCAGCTCTTGTAGCATGCTCAAAGTGTTTCCAAAGCGCACTGAAACTTCAGCAGTTCTGCCTTTCAGACTTCGGTCACCAGTGCTGCCTCTGTTCACCTGGGAGTTGGCAGACTGTCCTGGCACTGATATGTTGATGAAAGGGGGAAACTGACTTTGCTATGTTGTAAATGTCATTGTCTGTTTACTTGCCCTTGAAAATGCTATAAATGCTTTGTTACTGTGTAATGAAGTATGATTATTGCAGTAAGGATATTTGTAATATGAAATGAGTCTCGGTACAGTTTAAAAACCACTGTTACCTTATACTTTGCAGGTTGTGAAGGCTGGAAACAAAGTTCATAGCTTTGGGAAGAGGGATCAAGCTATCAGGAGGAATCCCAATGTTCCTGTTATAGTAAGAGGCTGGCTGCACAAACAGGTGTGCATGTGATCAGCTGTTTCTGTTCGTGATTGTATTGAAGTATAAGTAAGTGCCTTCCAAGTAGCTGAACAACCAGAAGCTCAAACGTTGGTGATGCAGGGCAGTGTTGGGCACTCCCCCGAGCTTCTGTAGCAAGGGGCTTGTGCTCAGCAAGAGCAAAAGCCAAATTTTACCTACAGGTTTGATTCGGAAGTGGAAACTGATAAATGGACATCACCATCATAGTTAAATCTGGAGGCTCTAACTTTGTTGTCTAAATTTGGTTATTTTCCCTGTTTTATCCTTCTGGCTTGCTGCCATACGGATCTCAGTCTCCCTTGGAACGCACTATAAACCTGAGGTTAGCTGTGAAGGCCTTATTCTGTTTGCTTGCTTAGGCCCCTATACCCTGATCAAAGGCTTAATTCCAGCCCACATGCCTTTTGTTTTCCAGAAGCAGGTGGGAGAAAATGAAGGGAGACAGGGACCCATTCACCACACATTGCTGTCACCAAGACCAGTGTCGAAGCAAATGCTGGATTGTAGTCTTTCGTCCAACAAAGTTTTGCAGCTGCTGCACCTTGAACTCTTAAGCTGACAGAAGCACATCCTTGAGTGCAAAAAGTAAATAAAGCTCTTGTTATATGAGCATACTTCCCTGCTTCTAATTTGGCAGTCAGCATCCATCAGATTATTATCAGAGATCCAGCAGCTAGGTTTAGGAGTGAGTAGGGAAAGTTAAAATCCAAGGCTTACAATTAAGATTCTACAAACACAGGAAAGAGCAATTGCTGAGAGCCATCCGTTTCCTCCTGAATGGAGAGCTGTATCCTGCTATCAACTCTGTTGACATCCACTACCCAAGTCTATTAGTTTTCGAGACAGAATCAGAACTCAGACACAGTAAGTGTTGACAGCATTGTGGCATGATAAAGGAAAGGGAAGAAAGTCCTTCCATGCTTAATATGGCTGCAGAAAGAAGGGAAGTAGTACACACAGCATTCCTCTAGCTATTTCCTTCTGTCCCCTTCTCTGTACTTGCAAACACTTAAAGCCTGAAGATATGCTCTGTGCTGCTGGTCTCATCAAAGCCTACCTCAGCTGAATAAGTCGTACTTGCTTAGGTTACAGGCTTGCAATTTTACCACCTTCTAAAATTAATTTTGATGTAAATATTACTTATTTTGACAAAGTAACATGTATTCTGTAGAGAGATATATATCTCCACAGGCATACTGTATTACACTTCAATAAAATGCACATTTTGCACTCCATTTCATTTCCTAACGAACACTTGATTAAATTACATTTTAGGCATGGGTAACATATGGGAGATTGACTGTAGAATTATAGGGGATCATTGTCTGAGATGTGAGGTCATACTTCACAGCTGTGTAGTGATTTTCATCTTGGTCCACAGGCAATCCTTGCTGGAGTTTGTGCCATCCAGATGCATGCTATGTTTCTTTATTGCGAGATAAATCTTCCTAGAAAAAATATGCATTGTATGTCTATAAGGTTAATCTGAATGCTGTTTGGGATGTGAGTTTAATTACTTAATGAAAATTAGCAGTTGGAGTATTCTGCCCTGATTATCAGCTAGGTGTTTTGCCTCTTGTCTTTCTTAGTGCATAATATTTTGCTAAAATATAAGTCACTTGTTTTTGCAATTAATGCCATGCTTAAGCAAACTTCTGGTAAGCTATTGACTGGTACAGCATTGCATGATAAGCTGTTAACTTTCCTTAAATGAAAAGTTTATCACATTTCTTGCGTTTCAGGATAGCTCTGGAATGCGGTTATGGAAAAGACGATGGTTTGTGCTTGCTGATTATTGTTTGTTTTACTACAAAGGTGAGTAGATATTAGCTCTTTTGAGTTACTGTAACAGTTCATGAGTTTGAATCACCTTGCAAGCATACACTAATTGAACTTTTCAGATATAGTTAGGTATTCCGAGAAGCATTGTGAAACAGTTCCTTATCTGTATGTCTTTAATGTGCAGCAACTGGTAAGCCAGAGTTGGGGAACAAGGAGGTACTGCATGGTCTTTTGTCACATAACTTATCTTTGATATATGCCAAGATTTACATTGTAAAGCATCTGGCAGCAGTACCAGTTTAAGATTTATGCCATCTCTGGTCTGCATTGTGTTATGTACTTGCTTGTACTTGGACAGCTGATTTTTTGAGAACGCGCTATGGCCAGATCAGGCCATCAATTCAGTTTTAATCCAAGGGACAGTGTAAGAGTGAGGACTCCTGAATCCAGTGTTTCTACCAAAACAGGTTAGATATGATCTTAGGCTGAACTAGGAATAATGGTATTGCATAAGGTTATTTTGAAGTTTTGAGTATTTTGGAGTGTGTTACAGTTTTGGAAAGCATAACAGAATATGAAACTTGAATTCATATTTCTGGGTGCCACATTTCTGCTGCTGGTCACTTTGGAGCCAGCAGTAATAGATGTTCCCTAATTGGAGCAATTGGTCTAGATGTAGAATGCTAATGGAAGGTCCATCATGTTATGCAGCCTGTCGTGTCAAAGTTCATCTCTCACAAGCTTTCTTCTCAAAGCATAGTCTTCTGCCTGAACCTAAAAAAATCAACTCTCCCTCGAAAAACTCAACAAAAAAACAAACTGATTTTTTTTTTAAATCAATCTTGTTTCTTTAGAAATAAAATGTTTTTATCCATGTGTTATTGGTGTTGAGTCATAAGAAATTCAGGTCAGAAGGGACGTCAGCAAGTGTCTAGTTCAACTGCCTGGTGAAAGCAGGGGCAGGAAGGAAGTCAGCCCAGGTTGCTCTGGGCTTAATCCTGTCAGGTGTTGAAAACCTCCAAGGATGGCAACAGCACAGCCTTCCCTGGTTGGCCTGTTCTGTTTCTGCTCTGTCCTCACGGGGAAAATTCTTTCCTTGTATCCAGTCTGAACTGCTCTTCTTTCCACTGAATGCTTGTTGTCTGTGTGTCCATAAAGGAGAATGTGTTGCTACCCCACTGAAAAGTGCAATAAATTAGATTCTTTTTTTTTTTTTTATTCAACAGACAGCAGAGAAGAATCTGTTTTGGGTAGCATACCACTGCCTAGTTATGTAATATCTCCAGTTGGACCTGAAGATCGCATAAATCGCAAATTTTCCTTTAAGGTACAGTTACAAAGCTTATTAGCTAGTCATGTTTTAAAATGTTTATTTGCATTAGAAAAGGTGCTGTTGTAAACACAAACATAATCTCTTTTTTTTTTTTAAAGTAGACAGGTTTATTGACTGCCTGTTCAAATGTGACATAGCAATTTCTGTTGCTTATGAATTGACGTTCATATGTCTGCAACTATGTAAGTGCTTAATATAGAGCTTAATAATGTGTCTGTGAATAAAGATCCTGTTTCTAAAATTAGAAATTAGTATTGATAAGTTGTTCCAGTACTGTTTACAAATTGAAAGAAAAGTTGTCTTTTTGTCTTTAGCGAGTACTTGATTTCACAGTGGACTGATGGTCTTTTGGTTTTGTTGTGTTCTTTTTTAAATGAAATAATCAGCTCAGTTCTTGACTACACTGTAGCTTCTGGTGTATAATTTCCTGATTACAAGGGAAAAAAGAGTAACCAGTTCTTTTTCCTCCCTTTTTAAGGGGGAGCAATAGTCATTCTAAGTGACATGAAGTTTTTTAAATAAAAAATACTCTTATTTTGGTATAGTTTGAGGTTGGTTTTGTGGTTTTCCTTTTTTTTTAAAAAAAAAACCCTTTAACTGTATAATTTACAGTTCTGTTCTTTGTTATAAAAACCTACCAAAATGAAATAAAACATACATTCCTTCTTGACAGTGGAGGAAGCTGACTCCAATTGATTGTTTGAGCTGCAGCACTGAGGCAAAGCATATGTTGCAGATTTAAACTCTACTGACACTTGGAGCAGAACCTGTTTTTCTATCAAGCAAATGAACTGTGTACTTGAAAAAAATAAATTTACATATCAAGTTTTCATCAGGTATACTTTGGGAAATCTAGAAGAAAATTACTGTTTAAATCCTTTCTATGCTGAAATTACAAAGGTCTGCTCAGCTTAGACTTTCTCTTGCATTTTGATTTTTGGGGTGTTCTAAAATTGTAGACTGCCTTTTGTTGCTTTGGGTTCTATTTTCAAGTAGATAATGGCTTGAAATTTATTAAACAAATATTAACTCGAGAAATGAAGAGATGTAGTGCGCTTTGTGGAAATGTTTATTGTACTTTTTCAAATGCATTGAACACGGGATAGCAGGACTGGCTACAAAGGAACCTTTGTTTAAGAAAAACATTCCACTCCAGTATTTAATGAGTGTAATTCGTCAAGGCCTCTTCTTCTAGAGCCTTTTCCTAGGAAGAAGCACACACTGAAAGAGGAGGAGCCAATGTACTTATAGGCTTTTCCTTCTTTTGAATAACTATTAGTGCAGACTGGGGATGGAGTTGAAGAAAGTAGCAGTAGCATCTAGTTGCTTTATAGTTAAAAAAAAATCATTTTTTTATTTTATTCGGAGAGTGTTTGTTAATCAAATGTATATTAAGATTATTAATCAGTTTAACACTTTCAGTGATAAGTGGAAGAAAACCCCTCACACACCGCCCCCCACACACACGAGCACTGTGTTCTCTAGCCAGGCTCTGTTCCTTTTAGGATATCATGCCTATATGAGTTCCACCAAGTCTTTAATCTGAGTCTTTTTCTGAAAATTGGTATGAGCCAGTAACCTATGACTTTCAATGTAGGGCCATTACTAAAAGGTTGATAGAGAAATAGGGAGTTGGTAGTAAAAGAACCGTTATGCTAGAAATGTCTTTAAAAAATCCCCAACATACATTTTATGTATTAGTCTGTTGGGCCAATCTTAACTCTGCTTTAGGTGTCTGATGATTGACTGCAGACTTGATGCTGCAGTTTCATTTTATTTAGAAGCAACTTCTAGGGCAGTAGGAGGATTTTGTAAGATTCCTGTCGCACAGACCCCATCCAGCACTGATGTTCAGTGATCACAGAGCCAGCTATGGGCACGCGGTGGCAGGAGCACGGCCGTGCTGGCATTCCACCACTCACCAGCCATTACCTTTATCTAATCTCTTCAGGACAGTTCGATATCCAGAGCGTAGACGGACATTCTGTCTCACAACGTAGTGTAGCCAGAAATAGAAACACAAGCAGATTAAGCCCAAAAGTCCTGAATGAGTGGGAGAATGTTACTTTTGACATTTGGCCTGTCATTTATTTGTATTGTTGTAAATCCTCTGTTGCAGCAGAGGCTCCCATTTTTAAATGTCTGTTTTAAATAAGAATGAGTTTTTGAAGCTAGGGAAGCAGTCAAACTGCGAAAAATTCCAACATTTTGGTTTGTAAAACTGAAGGAAGGAAATTTCCTTAGCAAATACATGGATGCTCTTTGCATATTATTCAGTTAGAAGGTTTGTAAAACACATGCTCACTAGGATATATGTTAAACCCTGCTAACTGTTAAAATGGACACAGCAGGAGTTCTCAAAATTCTTTTCCTGTCTCCTAAGGCCTGGCTTTAAGCTTTGGTATCTCTTTGGGTATTTAGCAGTTACAGGCCTGCAGAACTGTGTACAGGCTGTTCAAATGCAGTCAAAAACCTACTTTGAAGTCAGCAGTATGTATGTTAGATTGTTTTGTTTAGAAACTCTGCTCTTAAATGCTGTGACTAGCTGTAAGCTGCTGTCATTTAAGCTGGGTGACAGCCTTTTAGAACTCAGGATCCTTACTGCACTTTCAGTTCAATAGCTAACATCTTAAATATAATTGCTGCATTTTTAAACGCAGTATCTTTTTGCTGATACAAATGTGAGGGAGCACAGATCCAATGTAGAGATTTTAATGTGAAAAAGTTTGCTTAACATCAAAATATAACTGGAAATGCTCTCTGTGATGAATTAAGAACTGGCTGCACTTTTAGTAATGTAGCAATTTGAAACATGAATGTATGAATTTATGAAGGTTTGTATCATTGCAGTCTCTTTAGAAGCCTCATTGTCCTCAGTCGTGAAAACTGTTTTTAATTAGTCGTATATGTGTTAAAATATATGAGAGAATACTGAAAGTAAACTCATTTATATGAATCTGTCAGTAATACAAATTGAGAAACTTGGAAGGCCTGCCAACATTTACTGTAAAGAAAGCAACAAAGCTTCATGCAAAAACAAGGTGTGCAATTATCTGTATTTGGGCGCATCTCTTGCTACCAAATAGAGTCAGTGAAGGATGCTCTGATGTTCCTGTGAGAGGTAGGAAGTAGTGCTGGCGATACAAATGACTCCTTTTTATTTTGATACTACCTTTTACATGTTTTTTTAGAGATGAACCCTTTCATTGAGAGAGCATTCTGAGCCTAGGGAGCCAGTCCAAATCATTACTTCCAGAAGGTGCTACTGCAGCTTGTTTTTAAACATTTTTTCAGTATTGACACTCTAAGTCTTCCTAATGGAAGTATCTGTTCATTGCTTAGACCTCCAGGGACCGGGGAAAACTTCTTATTTGTTTCTTTGATCTCGCTAGTTTTCCTAAAAAATTTTGACATACGTTGTTCCTTTATGTTCTCTGGATGTTCACTAGATTGTTGTTGCTTCCTTAGGCTCCCATACTGCTTATAAAGCTTCCCTGGGTCTGGGGAGTCAGGTGAAGAAATGCCAAGGGCTGTAGATTTCAGAGGTGCCAGTTTAGAATTTAGAGGAAGAGCTTCTAGAAGTCCTGAAAAAAACTCAATATTATCTGAGGGTGAAAGATGAGTTAGATTGTAGTGTGCTGCTGTTTTGTTTATAGTGAAGGCTCAGACTGTCATTGCAATTTTTGCTCATAAATGCTTCACGAATATCGAACTTCGGGAGAAGGGGGAATTTCCTGTATTTTATAGGTTATTGAGAGGACTAACTTTGAAATATTACAGTTATTAGAAAAGTGTTGCCCTCCCCATCCCTCTGTCCTATAAACTGTGGCTTTTTCTCTCCTAGGAATTTTGAATTACTGGAGGTGAATGTAACAGCTTTAGGCATTAGTTACTTGTAGTATAACCTTTTGTTAAGTATTTTCTTTGGAAACACAAATCTTTTCATGATTTTAACTTGTTTAACTTTTTGTCCTTGTATTGTCACGTTGATATGCTCTTGGGGTTTACTGTCCATTTCTCCTTCTGTGCATTATGGGAGAGAGGCTGCTTTTCTTCTCAATCTATCCACGTTAAGGCATCTGAATGCATGAATAGGTACCATTATTATTTTTTTTTCCCTGTTGTGTGTATGGTCTACATGTGCGCATGTGCTGTGTTTTAGGCTTTTTAGTATGCTGTAGTAATCCCAATAGCTACTGCTTTAAAAAAAAGAAAAAAAAAAGAACCACTAGTTTCTGTGCCTGCTAGCAGTGACAGCTACAGGACATTGGCACAAAGTGGCTTTCTTGCATATAAAAGGCTACTAATAAATAACTGAAATATATTTTAATTTTCCTTTAACCATCTTTATATATTATGAACTTCAGAATGTCGTATTTGTTGATAGTAACACACCATCTCCATTATCCCTTTTGAACCTATGAATGCTTATGGCTGTGATAGCTTTAGTCTCTCAAGGGAGAGCGGTGCAACGTACTTTGCATTTTTATACTGTCTTCACCTGCAGCCTCTCAGGCAATGCTTTCAGCTCTGCTCATCATATGCTGCTGGAAGAGAGCCTGACAGGCAGATGGGTTTGTTCATCAGGACGTACAGGTCAATTCAGACAGACAGCTGTTAGATCCATTTATTGGTGCCCGCAGTTGGTTACCCAAGGTTCTGTTTTTTTCAGCAAGTATCTAACCGATGCATGGGAGGGTCCCACGGCCTCTCTGCAGTGGGGCGTATATAGTTGGCTTTTCTGCAGGAGTTGCTTCACTTCTGAATTCTAGCATCTTCTGTGGGCTCAAGGTGGTCGGTGATGGAACCCTGTAGTCATAAGGTCTAGTGTTACCATCAGTGATTTCCTTTACATCTGGAGCCGCCAGTTTTTGGTCTGTTCTTGCACTGGTTACTAACCATAAATTGCAATAAATTAATTTAAAGTTAAATCATATTTGTTTTGACCATTTGTAACCATCTCAAAATGGAAAAAAAAGACCCCAGTAACAACAAAGAAAACACAAAGAACTCAACCAGGTAAATGTGAAAAAAATCCTTTGATTCCTAAATGCATGATTGATCAGAGCTACTGTTTGCTGTACGCAACTCCTGTTTTCCTGTGCTAAGCTGGTTAGCTGATGGTGGGGACGTAGAAACCACCTTGTCAGCCAGTGCTGTTGGGAAGCAGAGACTCTTTGGAGCACGAGAGAGTCATGGACTTCTTATGTCACCCTTTCCTCCTCTTCCTTCTGCTTCTCCTTTCTCTAGCTGGCAGCTGTGCTGCGGTCTCAGCCTTCCCACTCTGGGTGTGATGGCAGGCCAGGATGACCCCTGCGGAGACTGTGTTAGTGCAGTTTTCAAAATGAACTGGGGGTTCCTGGCTTGAGTTGCAGAAGGGAAAAGCCACGTTTCACACTTTTGTAATAACAGGCTGCAACAGAAAGGGAGCAAATTTTCCACAAAACTTTAAGTGCTGTAATAGCAAGCAAAGATTTTGCTCTTTGGAGTTGTTGATATGATCTCTAAGATCATGGTAATTTGGGAAATTCAGGGTAAACAACTGAAATTACGGTATCTAGGGAGGGCTGCACTGGATTAAATAACCTGGGACCTGGGTTTTGTCAGAGCTATTGCTGTGTCTCTGAGGAGATCTGTGATTGCAGAGAGGTTTGGTTTTTTTTTTAATTTGGAATAGTGAGGGGGAGAGGATTTCATCAAAATAAAAAGACCAGTCATTTAGGGAAGATCTGTGAAATATGTTTAACCTTTAAAAGAAGGTGTAGCCAAATTAAAAATTTGAGGTCATTTTTTCTGTTCTAAAAAGCCCTGTCTCAGCAGTGTTTCATGCCATTAGGTTTTGTGTGTGATAGCAGGTTTAGTTTTATAAAAAGCAGTTTAAATTACTGATTTTGTTTTGATATCGTTACAAGAGCTTTCAAGCTGAGTATACTGTCTTCAGGTTTTTTTTGGAGAGTAAGGAAGTGAATCTCTCCCTACTAATCTGAAGCACATCTGTGAAGTAACTTTGAGGAAGTACAGTCAAGTGTTTCAGGACTGGTATGACTTAGTAATATCTATACTATCACTTATACAAATGTGGATGAGATCTCACGAAATTCAACTAGCCTAGAGTTACAAAGACATTCCATATTGAATACATTTGAATGTTAAATATATTAATAGAGGAATTTCCACATACCTCTACTTTGCAATGGAATTTCATGGAGTATTTTGGTGTGCAGAGATACTTGTCAAGATTTTTCGTGCAGTGATAATTGCATCGGTATGACTAACTTTGTCAGTAAGTCTTGTGATCTTGCAGCTAATACAGAGGTTCAAGTGCACGCTTTAACCAAGAGATGTTAACATGCATTATAACTGGTTTTTAAGTAAGCAGTTTAATTGCTTAAATTGTAAGAGTCTTCTCCGTGTTTTGTCTGAATAAATTGCTTTATTAAATGAACTGAGAAAATTGGCTTGCTTACGCATGTCTCAGAATTTCTTTAATTTTTTTGGATGGTGTTTGTGGCAAATGAAATATATCTATTAAGAGAATATGAAAAGCTGAGATTTCCTACTATGGAAAACAGAAGTGCTGCACTTGCAGCTTAGTAAGTGCAAGAAAGAAGTGGAGGAATGTCAGTAAAAATCACAGTGTGCCATTTGAGTTTGCTGCACTACATCCCGTTGTGGCAGTGTACTAATTTTATCCCAAATTCAAGAAAAAGTCAAAGAATCTGAAAAGTTATTTAAAGATATAATTAAAAGTTACAGTAATTTTTCTGGGGGAAAAGATGAAAGGGCTGCCTGACTTATTTCTTTTTGTTTTTTCTTGCAGGCTGTTCATACAGGTATGCGGGCATATATTTATAATAAGAATTCTGTTATTGGCTCTCAGGCAGAGCATTCAGGGATGCGGACATACTACTTCAGTGCAGATACCCAAGAGGATATGAATGGCTGGATCCGGGCTATGAATCAAGCTGCTCTTATGCAAACACGCTCTTCACTGAAGAGGCAAGTTCAATCACAAACTGTTAGCTTTTAAATTTTTTTTTAGATATTTTTATGTGTGTATATGTAGATAGATAGATATTTTAAAAAATCAGATTGGTAGTGATTTCTGAAAGTGGTATTTGCATGAAACTCATGCCCATTTTAAAGAAATAATTCTTTTTAATTTACATTCTATTGCAAATCAGATAACTAACATTAACTAAGAAAAACTGGTGTTGAGTATTTGTGTCTACACACAAATTGTGTGCCCACATTTACTGGTGTGGATTAACTTCTGTATATGAAAATTCCTAAGAAATATTATAGTTAAAATTACAGCTTTGTAAGCAAATTCAGACATCTGCAACAGACAGCAGCGTTGAGGAGAGAGAAGTAAAAGGGAAAAGACAGGAGAGTAATGAGTTGTTCCAAATGAGTGCTTAGAACTAGGATTTAAATGCTGTGAAGAGGTAAAAGAATGTTGAAGATGGGTAGATCGTAAGTGAGTAGAGTTATGGCTGTTAACTAACTCATGCAGGTATTAACTGCCTATTTTTTACTTACTTTGGTGGCCTTTACTTGTAACAATTTTTTACATTTTCTTGGTGTAGGAAAAAAGCACTCTTGCAAAAGGAGGGTGTCCTTTGTCCCCTTGTTCTTAATTAGTGCTGGAGGCAAATGAATTCAGCTGTGCCTTTGTGTGCTTCCAGTTTTACCCTCTTCTTAAAATCGATGTAGCCTTCTTGATGTTTTGACTTTGGGAAAGTGATTCTTTCCCTCCAACTCCTTCTGAAGGAAAACTCTGTACTATGAGACAGCCCTGCTTTTAGCCCTTGGGGCTGTGAGGATTAAAACGTCATGATGCAGTTTCTCAGAGTATCTCATGCTGCTGCTTGCTTTGACAAATCAAATGTAAGCAAAGGATCAACATCTCTTCTTATATGATTTTGCGTTAATATTTTCTGGATTTAATTTAAGTTTCAAATACCATGTAACCTGTTACTTGTTTATCTTCTTTATAAGGATAGGAATAGCTGAAAGAAGAATTGGGGAAGTCTGGCGTGTTAGAAGTATTGATCCAGTGTCCTTCCTCTGAGTAGACTATTCATTTTGAGACACTAAGTAGACTGAAGGGAAAACAATTATCTCACAGCACTTACTCAGAATTTATCTTCTATAAAGCTTTAAAGAAGCTGAATTTAGTTTTAGAGAAGATGAGGTGCTACTCCAAGATCGATGATACTCCGTTGAATTATAAGAGAAAAAAATGTTGTTGAGGAGCTTATCAATATAAGGAGAGGAAGAAAATTGCAAATGAAGTACATTATCTGTCAAAAGCAACATGAAACTTTTAGGATCCTTAGACATTTTATAATGTGTTGTAAGTTTAATATAAAGATTTCTGGTACAGAATTTTTGAAATATTTAGACAACAAGTAAATAAGTAAACTAATATGCATTGCAGCATGTATTAGGAGCAATGGAGATTCTTTTTTTCTTTTTTTTTTTTTTTCAGGAATACCCCCCAGATTAGAAATTCCCTGGACAATGGTAGTACTGACTCAAACGTAGATGTTGCTCTCTCCTCTTGGCCAGAAATGACTAGGCTCTAAGGCATCTACGAAGATATGAAAGACTTTTTTGACTTTCAAATGAGCAGTTGGCAGTGTGGTTTTGGTTTTTTTTTTGCTTTCAGTGTTTCCCAGAATAGGAAGACTTTCTTTTCTGCAGTTGTTTGTTTGTAGTATTATACCAGTTGAACACATCTTTCATGCAATATTGGTGTTTTCGCTTGTTTTTACAGATGCGTATAAGTGATTTTTGCTTCCTTACTAGCACTGTAAAGGTAACTTTTGTCTAACTGAGATAACAGCTGAGCTTTGTTCTGCAAATCTATTTTAACATATTTCTGTCAAATTTATCACAGCCTGGAGAAGGTGCTTTTGTGGGTATCCTTTCTAAAACAGTAACAAGACCACATCAGCTTTCCATAGTTAAGCAGTGTTCATTACTGACATGTATTTTCTTTTCAGAGAAACTGAAAAAGTGGATCAACAAGCTGTTCCCCAAGTCAATCATGTGGATGCCTGTAAAGAGTATGTGAAGGCAGAGATTACAGATACAAGAGAAAGTTATCAAAAATCAGCTGAAATGCTTGGATATGATAAGCATGAAGAGATAAGAAGAGAAAAAGAGGAGGAGGAGCGTTACATCCATAGAAAAGAAACTCTGGAAACTAAGAAGGGAAAGGCTAAGCATGCGTTAACAGAATCTGATTCATTATTTCCAGACTTAACGAATGCATCACGGTCCCAAGTAGCTCAGCTTCAGCCAGCTGAGAAGAATGGAATGCTTCCTAGTTCATTAAGTATGAGTGCTGGCCTAGTGGAGCAGAATGGTACCACCTCGTATAAAAGAGGGCTTGTTCCCAGAACAAATCCAGATAAACAGATTCAAAGAAAAAGTAACATGGCTCAAGTGGAGCACTGGGTAAAAGTCCAAAAAGGAGATACAAAAAGGTTAGTCATAGGCCCATCTTTAAATAGACTGGGTTTTTTATTAAATTAAAGGAAAATATGTGTTAGTAATGTGTTTGTTGCAAATCAGAATGATGTATTACAGAGATGATATATAACAAAACTTACTTTTTCCTCCAGTTCAGAGTGGTATTTCTCAGGTGTTTATCTCATAGGAAAGTCAGTCTGGGACTGGCTAATCACATCCCTTTAATGTTGTCACTATATTGCAAGTAGAAAAAGTGGAATTAAAGTGCTCTTTTTTTTACTGTTTTTAATCACTGTGGATGCTCAAAACTTATTAGATTTTGCTACAATGGAAGAGCCAGAAAGTGAAATGCAGCCCTCAGTTACCTTTTATTCATAAACTACTACACAATAGTATTCTCCCACCCGCTTTCATTCTCCTGTGGAAGGACTTGGCAGCACAGCACAGAACATACAGAGTACACATGATGTAATCGGCTAGACAAATAAAAGGTCACTTGACCACTAAATGCTGATCTTTGATTGCTGCTGGTTGCACTACCTGCCTGAGAGAGCAGAGGTTTTATGAGTTTGTAATCCTCTATGCAGCGCCGGGCAGTTATTCTGCTTTCTGATATGAGGAATTATAAATCCTGTCAAGAGCATCCATACTTCAAGGCAGCCCAAAAGTGCAAAATCCTGCAAGTGGAAATAGAGACAGCTACTGAGCAGCAGTTACTGGTGGCAATTCTTTTTCTCCTGCTTCTGTTACTCTTGGATGCTGAACAAAGATGTTCTTTTCCATCCTGCCCTTTCATTCATGTGGAATTCCTGCACCTCCCACACCATCAGGTCTCCCT
The DNA here is from genome assembly GCA_013400615.1 of Syrrhaptes paradoxus. NCBI lineage: Eukaryota > Metazoa > Chordata > Aves > Pterocliformes > Pteroclidae > Syrrhaptes > Syrrhaptes paradoxus. Next base: position 66,217 of record VZTO01002756.1, on the reverse strand, counting down.
CTCCTGCAGAGAGTGGAGTGATGAACATGCTCTGAGTTTCTTCATTTGTGGGGTTTTTGTTGGTTTTATGAATTTTTTGTATTGCTGCTCTGCAGTAAGGCTAGTGGAATGGTTTTCTGTTTGGAGATCCTGAATCAATGAGTGAGTGACTGCAAGCACAAAACCCCCAGATACTGAACTGCAGAACCAGAAATGAAGCAGGCAGGTTCTTTCGCATGAGGCTATGGAAAGATGTTTACTTCAGAGTAGTAGCAGGAGCTCACTACACTTTGTCAAAGTTCTATCTTAACTCTCTGTCTACTAAAAGATTTAATTTCTGCAATTTAAGTGCATTATGGATGCAGTAGCAAAGCCAGGGTGTAATATCTCTTTTTATATTCCAGCTTGTCAACGAATTCTGTTGCAAAAAGCCTTGTGTTGCTTAAAACAGTAGAACCAGTAGCATTAGGTCAGATGAAAGTAAGTCATACAGACTTGGGGACTTTGATCAATTTCTTACCTTTCTTACCTTTTTTTTTTTTTTTAACTTCATTCACATGAACAAAAATTATCTGAGATACTCATTCTGTGATTGGTGAGATTTCTTCTTGCACTTTAAGGTAGTTTTTTCTAATGAGCGTGCATTTGTTGTTCGAAAGCTGCACCACCTAGTGGTGAGCAGGCTTTTGGTGAAAAGAAATATTTTAATTTACAGATTGGCTCTTTAAACATGACAATAATTCATTTCTTCGTGTTCTTGACATTCTTTTTGGTCTAAGTACACAATGCAGGTGTCCCTTAAGTTTATTTCTAGTAGGTCACCTGAGGTTAGACACTGAATTAAAAGCCTGTATTTATACTATTTGCATCTTTCCATGAATACAGTGTAATGCTTTTGTACAGGGTAGATTTCATTAATATCTGTGATGGGTTTGCCCTTGGCTGGGGGCCAAACCACACACCCACTCACGAAATTCCCCCCCCACCTATGATAGGGGAGAGAGTGAAAGGGGTAAAGGGGAAAAAAAGGACTCATGGGTTGAGATAAGAACAATTTAATAACTAAACTACAATAATATTGAAAATAATACTCTATACAAATATAAGAATGAGTGATACACAGTGACACTGCCCTCCCCACCTGATGACCAAGGCTCAGCCTGTTCCCAGCTAATGATCCCAAAGCAGGGTGAGTCCAGAAACTGCACTCACAGAACAGAGATAACAGACCGAGCGTCCCAGAGTGAGAGCTGACCCGGGGTGGGGAAGGCCTTGGGAGAGCAACCACCTGGAGTGAGATGACCTGGAGCAAAAGAGATCCAGAACCGAAAAAAGTGGTGATCTTCCGGAGGGTCCTCACCTATATACTGGGCATGACGTGTATGTTATGGAATAGATTATTGGCCACTTTGGGTCTCAATCCCGAACCTAAGATCAAATCCTGGGCTAGTAACTAGGGCTGTGCTCCTTCCCAGCTTCTCTTGTTTGCAGACAGCCAGAGAAGCTGAAAGACCTTGGCAGCCACACAAAGATCACTTTTTATCAGCTTTCTTCTGAGGACAAATCCAAAACACAGCCTCTTGCTAGCTATTATGAAGGAAGTTAACTCTGTCTCAGCTTAACCCAGGACAATATTACATTGTTAATATCTCTGTAAATTCATTTGAAGTGGCTTTTGTATGTTGTGTCTTGTAGCTCCTACGCTAATGTCATTGGAGATTATTTTTTTTAATCAGCCACTCCTACTCATCAGTGTATGCTAATATTTACCCTTTTCCCCCCCCTCCTTTACAGCCTCGCTTCTGACCAGACTCTAACACGTCAGGGTCCCAACCCGCCTTTTCCTGAAAACTATCACACTTTGCCAAAGAATACCAGGCAGCCTTCAGGGAGCTCACCACCACCACCAAACCGCAATTTGCCGAGTGACTACAAATATGCACAAGACCGTGTTAGCCACTTGAAGATGTCCCAAGAGGAAAGGAAGGCAAATAAGGATGGAACTGTTTGGCAGCTATACGAGTGGCAGCAGAGACAGCAGTTTAAACATGGCAGCCCCACTGCCCCACTTTATGTAAGTTCTTCAGACTTTATTGATCGTGGTAAGTCAAAAAGTTCGTTAGATGTTCCACGATCAATATCTGTTCCGCCCTCTCCATCTGATATTCCTCCACCTGGACCTCCAAAAGGCTTTCCCCCAAGGAGACCACATACTCCTGCAGAAAGGCTTACAGTTAAACCCTCTGACGAGAGACAGACTGTAGATGTTCCGTTTGCTGGATCACCCAGGAAGATACGAAATCATGCTGTGAAGGTTTGTATGCAGTATAACTGATTTCAGACTATTCTGCATGTGGTGTCATACATTGATAATTTAATTCAGTCATTTTCATTGCATCTGTCCTTGTGTATGAAAGATTGTGCAAGCTGTAAAAGTTAATATGATGAACAGTTTTCTCCGAAAACTCTTATCTTTCTGATCATCTCAGATTTATTAATTTTTGTTGGTTTGAAAAGGAAAATTGGTGGCACATCACACTGGTTTGGAGTATTTTTATTCAAAAACTGGGAGGCATATGTTTACATGTACAGAATATTCAAGTTGTAGTATTTTAATATCTAGAGTAGGTAGGCAAGGCTATAAAACTCATCAAGATGAACGCTTCCTGATTATTTACCTACGCTTGTAGTGCTCAGTGTTTGCCCTGTCTGCTTTCTCTGTGTTTTGCTAGTCTTGCAGCTGATCAGTTTTTAATTATGGTCAAAAACATAATTATTTTTCATGCATTTGGCAGTTTAAGCCCTTTGCAGAGTCGTTGGCATTTGTCTAACCAAAATCAGATAGTGTCGGTCTTTTAACCTGTAGAATTTCAGTGTGGTTTTTTTGTGGGCGCTGTTGTACTCTCTCAGCTAGAGATGACAGAAGTTTCCCTATTCAGTACTCCGCATGTCTTTCCTTGCCTAAGGAAACTGGGGAAACTCAGGATTGAATCTATGTAGAATTTGCTTGTTTTGGTAGCTCTTACACTGGCATAAGTGGAAATGAAAGCCTCTGTATTCACCTAGTTCTTTGACCTCAGTCACAGGCTCTGATGAGGAAAGTATTTGTGAAGAAAGCGAGCTGTAAATTCAGATACCCAGCGTGGGTTCAGGACCATGCCAGCTTCATGCACAGTTTAGATTTTTTCCTAGTGTATATGCAGTGTAGCTGTCTTTCAGCATTTATAGATTTATAATACTCTCTCAGAGTATGAAATAGTCTAGTGATGCCCAGCACTGGAAATTAGTATTTTTTTAAACTGATTATATTAGACCAGACATTAGTTTCTCCATGTGCAAGCTGAAGGAACATTACATCCCTTACGAAGGAATGTGCAGCGGTCTTTTCCCTTCCTGTGCAGTGTAGCTGCATAAATTTTACTCATAAAATAAAACTCTTTTTATGTCATATTGGTTTTACCAATATAGGGAAACACAGTTTTCCTCTTCTGCAAAGCTTTTCTGTAAAACTTACGTAAAACGTTGATATTTTTATATATAAGTGCACAGTGTCATTTTACATTTAAATGTATATGTCTACAGAAATCTGTGATGCTCCTCCCTCCCTGCAATGCTTTATTAAATTCTATCCAGTTACATGTTAAAAAAAAAAAAAAGGCAGTACAAAACAGCATTCAGTGAGATTCAGAGACAGGAATAAAAATAAATTGTGAGATGTTTAGTCTGTGTTGAAGAAACTTTTATGTTTGGCATTAAGAGAAGGATGAAAGAATAGATGTACAGTAAGTTTTTATATTATAAGCAGAAAGGAGCAGATCAAATGTGATTATTTTTAAAACCCCTGGAATTAGTGGAACTCATTGCCACAAGGTGTCACTCATGTCAGTAGCTTAGTGTTCCCTGGCTACAAGGGGGCATTCACAGCACAAGCCTGCTGGTGAAGGACATGAAGCAAGGGGGGAACTTGCTTTTTTTTTTTTTTTTATTTGCTGGAATCCACTTTGCATGTTCTGCTGAAGCATCTTGTGCTGCCAGAATCTGCTGATCTGCCCAGCGTCACAAGTGCTAAATTTGCATTTGTTCATTCATAAGTTAATCATCAGAGGATCTGACTGGCCCATGAATGTTACCCTGTGACCCATGTCATGAATTCAAATAGAAAATTCATGGCAGAGGTGTGTATCTTCTGAATTTTGCCTCAAGTACAAGTTCCCTCTCACTTGAGACAATCCTTACAATTGTAGCTGTGGCTTCTTACAGAGCTCCACTCACATCGATCGGCGCTCTATGCCTGCCATGGGCTACATGACACACACTGTCAGCGCACCCAGTTTGCATGGCAAGTCGGTAAGTTGAGAGGGCAGTTACTTTTCCTTTTGTGTCATTGTAGCATTGTAGTTAAGTTTTGAAATCCTCCTCATTCCATAGTAGTTGTGTTTTTATTAGTTAAAACATAAATATCTTGAATGAGAACTTAGTCCCAACCATCTCCCAGCAGAGCCTGTAGGAATTTTGCTGTTACGTGCACCGGGAACAGGGGTGAGCTGTCTGTTATTACAGGATTCAACTTGTATTATGTTTATTTGACCAAATGCAGAGTTAATTAAATAATTGCTTAATCATGTCAAGTAACTGCTTTCTGGGCACTGAGGTGAAAAATGTAATTACAGTTACTCTCCCTGAAGACTGCTAATTTCCTCTTTACAATGTGTCTAAATACCTGCAGCCTGAAGAGCTAACATTGCTTCTCATTCGATTAAGGAGACATCAGGCTAAGTTGGCTAGTATACGAAATTACACAATCGCACAGTTACTGCAGCACTTGCCAACTAATTCCACCTATCAGGTCAGCTGCTGCTTGGCTCCTCTGTGCCGTATGACATTTTGTGACTCTGCAAATGCTTCATTAGTGGCATGCTTGAGTCTGTGCTTTCTTGCCCATTCTTTGGTATTCTACAATTCCCAGGTCGTTCGCGTTTTTTCTTTGCTGCTGTATTTGCTGTAAAAGATGAGTGTTTTAAGTTACAGGGCACTAGTGCGTATGTTTCAAAGTGCCCTGTATCCTTCCTTTTTACACTATTTCTGAAAATGCTGCATCTTCAGAAATGTGGGTTCAAATATTAGGTAAGGTCATTCTAAAGCAAACCCTTTTTTTTTTGTGCTGCTTTCATGATGGGATTGGCTCCTTGTGCCACATGCTGTGCCACCTGCAAATTGAAATGCATCAGCCAGTTTGTGCATTCGTATGGGCTTGTAACTGTGTCGGTTCTGCAGGTGAATGCTGGTTCATAAAAGCTTTTGGGCAGCTTGGATCATCAACAACAGTGCTCTTGATTGCACTGGTGTATGAAACTTGTAAAGGTGACATCTAACAGAAATGTCCTTACGGCCCAGGTTCATATTAGAGCCTCAGAAATGGAGCCGCCTGGGAATAAAATGTGGTGACTCTTCTTGGAATTGGTGAAGGCTTTATACTGGCCCAAAACTAAAAGAATTCTTCTTAATTTGGAAAACTTTCATTTCCCGAATTACCTCACCTACAGAACACTTGCACTAAGATGGGCTATAGTAACAGGGATTTCTCAAAAAATGGGCAGACTTTCTAGTCAAGTCCTCAGCCAGACTTGCAAGCTGATCAGACAAGAACTGCAAGCGAACACCTCTAAAGAAATGCGACTGTCATCTACTGATTTTATGGCATAAAGGGTTTTTCTTTTCTTTTTTGACTACACATTCTCATTGGCTCAAAACTTGAGAAAAGGTGTAGTTGTGTTTTTCTTTTATTCTGAAGTTTAATGTATGCAGGATATAAAATCCTCTCAAAATAGCAATAAAAATTCTAGGAATTTTGGGGCATTTTGGCTGATTACAAAGCACGTTTGCAACAGTTAAGCTTTGTTTTGTTGTGTATTACAAAAGCCTCTTTTGAAAAAAGGAGAAATAACTCTGTATGGCTTCTGTGCATGCTTTTCTTGAAGCAACTGTAATGAAGATGTTACTCAGTGAATGGAACTATGAAATTAAGCTGACAGTAAATACAGGCGAGCCAGTGACAAATAACGAATCAAGTTGAATGCTAATACTTAAAAGAAGAAGTGGATTCTCTAATCACATGAATGAGATTTTTTTCAGTATTTTATTCACAAAATTTATTTCACACTTTTCCTAAATAAAGGCATCCTTATTTTGAAACGTGTATGAAATGTGATCAAAAGTATTCTAATGATTTGTTGTATAATGGCTCCTAGTCACACCTGACATTCAGTTAGGTGTCAGTCTCCTCCCTGAAGGCTGGAGGACAGCGCCATCATTTTTTCAGTGGAGAGATAGTCAGTAGAAATCGGTCTTGAAAAAATAGCTTTTGGAAATCTATTTTTTCAGGTAGTTAACCTATCTCATTAGCAGAAAAAAACGTCAAATCTATATGTTTTGAAGGTGAGCATGAGGTAGTAATATTCTTGAAGTATTTTGCCCATTTTTCAGCTGTAAATAGCAATATGCTGGTGGAGCAATTGTGCTTTTCATGTACTTCCTACTGTGTTATTTTGTTTCCTCTTTCATCAATTTTCTTATATATAACCAATCCAAGTATTTTTGAATTGCTTCAAGCATTCAAATATATTGCATTCTTTTCCCCTCTATATGCGTACCTGAAGGCGGATGACACTTACATCCAGTTGAAAAAGGATTTGGAGTATTTGGATCTAAAGGTAAGATTTTATAGGAGTCAAGTCTTTTTTTTTTTTTTTTTAACTCAGTGGTCTTTTGTGTGTCGTTTTTGTATCTGCAGGTTTTCAAATCACCTTTTGTTCAGAGGTGGACACTCGGTGTCTTGCCATCACTGTTGTGCTTAGAGTATTGAGTATCTTCATAGTAGTGACTATACAACTAAAGTGCAAACTCTGAAAATGTCATAGCTTCACTTTGTAGGATGAAAGTGTGTTACTGGTACTCCAGATGAATGATATTATGTGGGTTTAGTGAAATCAGATAAAAAACTGATTCAAAATATTTGTCTGCTGTGGCGTTAGGACTAATGTGAAGTCAACTCCTCCAAGTTAAAATAGGGTGTTCTTTTAATCCAGCCTTCCCCCTTGAATTCTTCTTGAGATGACTTTTTCCTTGTTTTTAGAATATGCTGTATTTATAATGTCTGGCTTTCTTGTGAAAATGTGGTGATTAATTGGCACCTGTCATTGTTTTCATGTTATTACAGCTAAGAGATTTCAAATGCACCCATTCATCCGTCCATCCATAGATATAATCCGCCCAAATAATGTTACCTGGTATTTCCTTAAAAAGAAATTAAAAATATGATATTGAGCTTAAAAGTGGCTGTCTAAACTAAATTACTTCTGTATCTGGTACACCTGATAGTTGGCAATTTGAAAGCAAATCTAGACCTATTAATCAAGTTTTGAAGGAAAAAAACCCGCAAAACGTATAATCATTTTGCTTAGCAAAGCATCTGCCACTTTTTGTGGTGTGTACCATGTGTCACCATATATAAATCATATGGTGTTTCTGAAAATCAAGATGGAGTGAGATTTGACACCTCCTTATCTGTGTTTGCATGGACATGGTTCTCAGTGGTGCCGGGGGCATTGCGTGTTTGCAGCTAATGAGCTGACTGGGTCTATTAGTGTGCTTATTTCAATTTTATTAGATGGTTTAATGGCTGAATATGTAACCAAATACATCAATGGAGAATATTAGGAATACATCTTACACATATGTATAATGTCATATATATACATATAAAGATAGAATACTTATCGCATAATGTGTGTGGAATATATAGTCTAAATTATCAAACGTAAACTGTTGTAGTCATTAATATACACATTTAAAATTGGTTGGACATGTTTGACTTGTTCTTGGTTTGTTCTTGGCTTTACCAAATATAACTGTATCCCAAGCCATCGGCTGAATTTTGTGACAAATTTCAATTTAAAAGGTCCTACAACTTGAGAAATTATTACTAAACAGTTTTTGTCCATTATAAACCACAGCAATTTTCACAGTTATAAGTGGCCATGGTTTAATCCTCTGAAAATGTTAAGTGCTTAGCAAAATTACGGTAATGGGTTTTTCACTTTTTAGTGGGTTCTGTCTGGATTGATTTGTTGCAGTCTGGGACATGAAAAGCTATTTGGTCTCCCAGGAGCTCCCCTCGGGCCTTCCTGCAGCCTGCGTAGTGCCTGCCGAAAGCAGCCGGAAGAGAAATGGATGGGGGCACTGGATCTGCCTGTGAAAAGAAGCCTAACGTTAGCATTAGTTCCCTTTTGAAAATCTTGGTGGTCAAAATGTCGAGTGTGTTTCCACAAGAATGATCTAGTTTCTCAGAATGGTTATTTCCTAAGAACCTTCTTTCAGTAGTGGTCTGGAAATGTAAAAATTCAGGTCAAGTTGTCCCCCCCTTGCTCTTATCCTTTTATACAGGCCCATTTTTTTATTATCTAACATCTAAAAATATTATCTGAGAAATAATTTTTGATGTTAATACCAAGGTGATCTAGAAATGCTCTAGAGATATTGATCCATGTCAGTGTTTTCTCCTGCGTGCAAGCTAGTTCTGACATTAAACAGAAAGAAGCCTAAGGGCTGTTTACTCACACTGTGAGAAACAATTACTGATCATTTTGAACTTGCCAAATACCAGGCACTGTGGAGGTTTCCTTTAACAATACTGCCCTCAGATTATGAACTGGGGCCTCTCAGTGGTTCAGCAGTGGCCCTGCTTTCTCCTTCTGCAGCCATACTGTACTATGCTTAGTTTCTGCTGCAGTTGGAAGAGGTGGTTAGTGCAAGCTTGTGTCATGTAGATAATGAGGGAAATAGTGCATGGGCAGGTATTTGTTATNGCAGAAAGGAAGAGGAAATGAAAGAAAAACTCAATTTTCCCCACAAGCTTCTAAGGTGACTTTGCAAATAAGGTGAAACACAGGTGGAGAAGGAAGCTTCCCTTTTCGTCACTATGAAATCAAGTTCAAGCAGGCTACAGGAGGGATGGGTGGGCAATCTCACTTCAGGATCCTTTACAAACATTCCCAAGCAGGTTATGCAAAATATGGATCAGGAAGTGTAGGAATTGTGTCACTCAATATAAACTGTCCAAGCAGTTGACGCAAATCTGGGGCCTCTCAGTGGTTCAGCAGTGGCCCTGCTTTCTCCTTCTGCAGCCATACTGTACTATGCTTAGTTTCTGCTGCAGTTGGAAGAGGTGGTTAGTGCAAGCTTGTGTCATGTAGATAATGAGGGAAATAGTGCATGGGCAGGTATTTGTTATGGGAGGAAGGGTAAGTGTGATTGAAATAACTTTTTTCACTGAAGTTGCTCAACTTTTCAATGTGGAGCCCTTGGTGCAAGCATTACTACATATTACATTACAGAAAATATCTCACTGTAATTCCCAACACTCTTGAAGCTGCAGCTGGGCAAGACAGAGCAAATCCTGTTTTGTGTTGTGTGGTTCTATGTGTGCATGCAAAAGTACAAAACATCTTATGGTTGGATGAACAATCTANCTAAGTATTACGGCTTTTACAAATGTCTTATGATAAACAGTTTAGTTTTATGTATTATTTTTTTTTCTTTCCTTTTTTTTTCCTTTTTTTTTTTCTCTCCCTTTTGGAGTCTGTACGCAAAACTATGGCTGACCTTACTGTTCGGTTTCATTTTATTGTGTTTTGAAAATGATTGTGCCCAGTAGTTACTCTTACATGTAATTTTGAAAATGTGAAAGCATGCTAAATCTTCATTGTGTTCTCATGTTCACTACTTAATAATTAACAAATTCCTTACAGTTCTGATTATGTAATTTAAAATATCCCCAAAATGGGTAGACTCTGGGTTTTATATTAATTCCATTGCTTTGAAAAAGGCTTTTGCATTCTTATAGCTGTGGGTAGTTAAATATGCAAAGTTTCTATTTTGACATGCTAGTATTGATACTTATATTTCATTATTTGTTATTTTTATACATAAGATTTAGCATTTAAATAATCCCATTAATACTTCTGAAAGAAAGTTTTTTTTCTGGTGTAAAATACATCAGTGTTGAAAATGAAAATACCCCAAAACGAAAAGTTTTGAGAGGCAGTAAATGCTTTTGATTTTGGTGGTGGGGAAGAAACATTTCCCCACATGAAAATACATGATAAGCTTTGGATGGAGTCTGCCACGGGAGGAGAGAAGACAGCAAACATAAATTATGACCATGTTCTTCTGTCTTTAACCTACCTTGTTATTTGAAAATACTATGTTTAGATGTCTAACTTCACATAATAAGTTAAATGAGAATCTGAGGGTGTATCAAAGATTTATCTAGACTTACAGTAGAATGTAATTCCTGTAATAAAGCTAGCGTGATCCTGTAGGTGCCTGCTAGGTTAATGGGTAAACTATGTACCTTCAGGTCTGGAGGTCACCGGCCATTCAGTTCAAAATCAAACTACCCCTTCTACCCCACCAAAAAAGCCAACAGCTTCTGCTCTTACGTTACTTAAGTCAGTATTTAGGTGACTTTTGCTTCACAAACTCTTGCCTGTATATGAATAGAAATATTCTGTGTATGAGTGCTATACTTCTAAACACCAGGTCTGTCTTTGGTGAGATAGTATTTCCTTTACTGAATCTTTAAAAGTGTTCTAATCTAGTAATATTAAGTCATTATATTTTAAGGCTTTTAAAAATTGTATGATTAATGAGCTGTATTATATTGCCATTTTCTTAACTTCATTTATTCACAAGTAGTGTCCCATGTAGACAGTGGAAATAAACGTTTTTACAGAGATAGATGTGCCTTCATTTTAAGATTGCTGTGAAGGTTGGAAGTATAATACAGTGTAGTTTCTGTACTGATTTAAAAACTGCATTATGTGAGAAGATAATCTTCTCACCAGAAATTGAGTATGAACCAGTGATTTATGGAATGAGAGATTTGGTATATTATAAATATGTCACAATAGATTAATTACATTTAATACCACTATAGCACTTTTATAGCAGTCTGTCTTTCATAAAATTCACCCTGTACTATGGAAGAAACTGTCCTTTGTAGATTGAAATAGTTGCCAAAGAAGTTGTAATTTTAGTCATTAATTAATGCTGCTATTCTTGCAACCGTGCATTTAAAGGAACTCATAAAGTCCTTTGGCTTCAAGAAAGCTGTTAAAGCCAAACTGTTAAAACTATTAGATTTTACAGGAGCAGGATCTTTGTAACCATAGACAAGTGGGATTATGCTGTTTTGTATGGAATTTTAAGCTACTTGTTAGGAGTTGTTAAAGAGCCTAATATAACCAGTAATCCTTTCCGATAACATTTTTTTAATCATAGAATCATAGAATGGTTTGGGTTGGAAGGGACCTTAAAGTCATCTAGTTCCAACCCTCATGTTTCCCTATTTTTGAACTTTTAAAAAACTAAAGCCATATTTGAAAAGACTTGTATCCAAAATTTTACTCATGTTATTATTGTTTTATTCATTGTTAATAACTGTGAATATTTAACAAAACTTCATTGTTGAAGCATAATTAGGTTTTAATTTGCAACGTGCTCCTCTTAGGTGACAGGACGTGACACGTTAAAAGAACGAAGTACAAAACCTGTCAAGATTGCAGAAAGCGATATTGATGTAAGTATCAAGTGCCACTTCAGAACCTCTTGTGTTGTTTGGGTATTTCTGTTGTACTGTTACATGTTCACATTATTATTATGCTCTTCGAGGTAAAATAATACTAGTGGAGACTTTTCTGCTTGTTTTTTAAAATTAAACATTATATATTTATATTATTTCATTTTCAGGTCAAGCTAAGTGTTTTCTGTGAGCAGGACAGAATTCTGCAGGACTTGGAGGATAAAATAAGAGCCCTTAAGGAAAATAAAGTAAGTAAATTTAAAAGGATACTTTCATCTAGTTATAAAATATGGAATTGTAAACAAAAAATCAAATTACTGGATGCTGCTTACATTTTCATAGTTTTCTTTAGATATGTGTATAAGCTTACATAAGGAAAAGAATTGGTTTTTATGTTATGATTAAGTCCCCACTTTTAGAAAACATGTTTTTGAAAATGTTTTAAAACCACATACATGTAATTTTCTGGCATTTATTATGAATTAGGGTACATACACTTTTCTGTGTAGTTTTGCTTTATGTCTTAGTATGTATATGGTGGGAGGCAGTGTCGTGTCGCTTGCAGTGGTGCATAGGAAAGACTGGGGTGGGGGAAAACAATTCTTATTTTCCCACAGGTAGATCCGTAAAATTCCATGTAAATGTTGCAAGCTTACCACCATCTTCTTCTTTGTTAGGATCAGCTCGAGTCTGTTTTGGAGGTTTTACACAGGCAGATGGAACAGTACAAAGACCAACCACAGCATGCAGAAAAAATTTCTTACCAGCAGAGACTCTTGCAAGAAGATCTCATACATATTCGGGCTGAAATATCCAAAGTTTCAACGGTATATGGTTTTGGTTGTTTCTAGAAAACAATGATTAAAACACCAGTTAGAGTAAAACTGTATAGTTCATGGGATAGGTGAGGTGAGTCCTGTTCTGGATTGATTTGGCTAAGGTACAGAGTACTAAACCAGGACAAAAGAATTTAAGCCATGTCTTCAGCTTTCCTTTTCAATGCCCCCTTCCCTCCTCCTTGCCCTCCTTCCCTAAAAAAGCTCAAAAGCTTTTTTTTTATACCTTTTCATTTGTGTATGGGGCTTATATTGCAGATCTTTCAGCTAGGCCTTTGAAAATATAAATGTGATTCCATGGTATCTTTCCAGGGGAAAAGGAGGGGGAAGTCTGTTGATATTTTGGTCAAAATCTACTGTTGATATTATGACTTAATAAAATTGAGATGCAATATAAAGTTGCATTTTATTAATAAAAATATTTCTAAGAATTTACCACAAAAGAGTATATTCAACCTGTGTGCCGTGTACTCATTATATTATTCCTGCTTTTTAATTGATATGGGACCAGCTCTTCATCAGATTGTTTCTAGAATTGCATGAACACCTTTCCTATAGTAAGATCTAGCCATTAAAATGCCAGTATTATTTAAATATGTATATACAGTGTCTTGTGTCTGTAGATGTATGAGAAAAAGCCTACTCAATCATTCCTTAATAAAAATGCTCCAGACACTGGATTTTTCTCAGTTCTGGATCAGAAGGCAGACTGTGGTGCCGTGGATGCTGGAAATAATCTAAGTAAGGGTGATTGGATAGCCTTATTTTCCAGGTGTCTGCTTGTTTATTCACTTCTAACTACACTGCAGCACAGTCTGTAGAACTGTTAAAGAATAACCTGCTTTGTGTTTCAAAACATGAGTTCTGGTTTAGGTGACTGAATTTTAATTTTAAACTTGTTTTAAACAGAGGAGCAAGGTAAAAGGAAATGGAACTGGAATAGACACAATACCTTTGTAGCATGTTGGTCATAGTTCAGATTCTATTAAATGCCAGTTTTATGCTTAAGAAGTGGTTTTGTGTGAGGAAGATGGGCAGAATTTTTTAACTAGGGATTCTTGACTTGATCTTGCAAGCTATAAAGCACTTTGAAGTTTATCATCAACTCTAAGCAAAAAATGTAGAGTACAAAATGGATTTGTTGCTTATTTTTATAATAGAACATCACTATCTTAACACTTCTGTACTCAGTTAGGGAATGGATAGAGTGGTTGCAAAATTTATCGTAACATTGTATTAGAGTATTTACTCTGTTAATAGGAAATGGAAAATGCCTGGAATGAATATCTGAAATTAGAAAAGGATGTGAGCCAGCTGAAAAAAGCCTTACAGGAACAGATGAATAGTTCATTGGTATCTCAGGTGAGTCCATTTCCAGATGCTGGTTTTCTTATCAGAGGATTTTGTCTGGATTTGAAAGCTACTCTCTCATAAGGGACATTCTCCGCAGTTTTTGTTCTGCACTCAGCTGTCATGTAGCTTAGTGTGCAAAGTTCAGACATTGTAACAGTGTGGCTGTGCAGTAACTAGCTATCTTGCAGCATGTGTTATAGTTTCTCATAAGTTGTCTATGCAAATTTGTCATTGTTTTATGATGGTTTTGTTACATGCTGACATCTTGACATTGATAACGTATTTAATTTATAAGACTATGCAGGACGACTTAGTCTTCCATTTATTTGATCTGACATTGTTGGCTTCTTTATCCGTTTTTAAGAACATCACTCACTAGCTTGTTATTGTCATTACTTGTTCTTTGTCATGTTCTTCTACTTATGGAAGATTTATCTCTGCAGATTGTTTTGTGAAGTGGAATAAGTGTTTAACAGCCATCAGTAATTGAAAGGCATCTCAGTTTTAAATCAATTATTCAGTTTTGACTCTTACAAAGAAGCTTTGTTTGAAGCTAAGTTATTCTGTGTGCTGAACTGGATGTGGCACACCAGATTATTTCTACATACCTGCTTACAACTGGTGATTTTACTCCTAGAGCAAGGAATACAGTCCAGGTTATTTTTCCTGTGTTTTAAGCAGAACAGTTTTATTTAAAAGGCAAAACACAAGGAACAAAGCTAATGTAGACAATTTGCTCAAAGCTTAGCCTGCTTTCCAGATATCCTGGACCAAAATAGCTCACTAGTTAAATTTTTAAATTTATTTGTTTGCGATAAATATCTGATCAGATATGGAAGTGTATTTCTTCTTACTATTAATGGATAAAATATTTTTCATTAAAGCAAAAGTTGTAAAACTTTTTTAGATTGCATCAGTCTTCAAAGTCCATTTTCATTTACTTTTAATTTTGGGGGATAGGGGAGTGATTCAGTTTCTAGAGGGAGAATATTATGTCATTGCACTCAGCTGTAGAATACATTCCTCTGAAAAATCCCAGGTGTATTTTAGAATAAAATCATCCCTGTGTGAAGTTATTTTGTTTAACAAAGGGAAATTACAGATTTAAATAAAATGTACTTTGGTAAAGTACTTTAACCAACAGTTTCAAGCTGTGCATTGAGCGTGCTTAAAATACTGAATGTGTGGCATGTGATTTAGCAATACATAGAGAAGGGAATGCAGTTTGCACAGAAAAAATTGTTAACTCAGTTTTATTATCATCTCATATCACATACATCCATAATTATAAAAATATGCACACATACATGTTATGTGTTTTGTGTGTGTATACTTGGCAATATGTATGTATATATGTATGCATAGATACATTTGGCTAAGACTTAAAAAAATATTTCAGAATGCCTATTTTGGAGATATTAAGGGGAGCTGTTTTTTTCAGAAAGTACTGAATGTTCTTAAAACTAATTCCTTCAAAGAAGTCTCACTTGAAGTGCCCATAATAGTTACTGTCTTTTTGATCGCTGCCCAAGGGTACATAGGCTCAAGATTGTTTATCTAGTGTTTTCCAATAGCACTAAGTTAATACACACTGTATTTTAAAAAATACAGTCTCCATGGAATATTATTAAAAATTCAGTAAATTTGCTGGCTCAAGTAGCTCTAGGAAACAGATGAAGTTTCTATATACCATTAATTAAGAGGTTTAAAACCAAATGTTTCAAGCAGCGCGGTCAGAGTAAATCTTGCTTTTAAGGGTGTTGCTTTGTTGTCTTTTGCTTAAGGGCTGGGGGGATCTGGGCGTGCTGAAACTGAGACATAGTGTTTTGTGAGTGATAATTTTTAGGTGGTAAATGTTTCTCCTCTTGTTCTATAAATCATTCTAAATTGTGTTTCTGTGTGAAGTAAGTTTGAGAAACTAATTTATCTCTCCAAGTTACCTTTTCATGCTTGCCCATAAACTATATTTATCCCCTTTTGTGAACAGCAATCTTGGCTTTCGTAAGTTAAGAATAAATTCATCTGTTTATCTTTTAGATCTAGTCCATTTTTGATCTAAAATCTTCTCTTCATGTCAATATTTAAGTAATCAGAGGAAATAATATTAAAGATCTCCTGGCTTTTGTACATCACTGATCAAACATTTTCTGAGTGGTTTCAGAAACAGAATTCTTTGTACATGGGGGTTTTTTTAACCAGTTCTGAGGTTTGGATATTGTAAATCCATCATTTGGTTCCTTGTAGTATGATTAATCTCAGAAAAATGAAATTAAATGTGCAAATTTATAGTTTGTATGCTGACAATCTTTCAAGCTATGTCCCATCTATCGAGTGAGTTCTCTACAGGCAAATAACATTCTCCATCATTTAAATGTTTGTATTCCTGGCACCCTGTTTGCTGATCTATAACCTGACTGAACATATTTTCTGATCTGAGACAGAAAGTGGAAAGCAATTTATAGGCCTTCCTTAGCTCTATGAGGTGTAAGAGCTTTTACTGAAGTTTTTCTCTTCCAGGCTTATAGGATTAATTAGCAGTTATTTTGCAGCTCATGGGGAGTGATGGATTTCTAGAGTTCTTGAGCAGTTCATAAGCAATTCTTAACTATGGTGTTTCACCGCTTTCTGCTTTCTTTAGTAAAACCAAGAGGAAAACAGTATTATTAAGTATTTCAGAATGGCCAGTTTTTCAAGGCAGAATTTCCAGGCTTTGATTAAGTAGATGGTAATAGCCGTTAGTTGTGATGATTGCAGTGGACGTCTGACTGAAGTGGTGGCTTCAGCAGCCAAGGCCTCTGGCTGCTAGATGCAATCAAAGCGGAGTCCTGACTGTAGACAAAGCTTCCCTTTCTTTCCTCCTGGAAAGCCTCGGTAAAGCAAACAGGCTTCAAGATGAGACCAAATCCTGAAATGGCAGCAATATAGTGTCTGAACCTATAATACATCAGTTATAAGCCCATGATAAATTAAAAATGATACAAGTTATTTTTCTTTTTTTCTTTTACCACAAACATCAGGAGAAAACACAAATACAAAAAGACTTGTGGAGAATTGAAGATGTTACAGCTGGCTTGAGTGCAAATAAAACAAACTACAAAACCATAGTTGACTCTATCAAGAATCCAGGTAAGGAGAATATAATTAAAACATAACTGAACCTTTGGGTCTGTGCAAATAGTCCAGAATTTTGCTCTACTGCAGCAAATCTGTTAATTCTGCTATTGGTTGGGTCAGAAAACGCTGCTGATTGAGCATGTTAACTTGTTTTTCCTTTGGTTGAGGTGGCAAAAAAAGTTTTGTTGTTCATTTTCACATACTGATGGCACAGAAATGTGACAAGCCATAGAAAAGGGAACAGTAATAATAATGGGCTAAGTGCTTCAAGTTGCAGAAAGAGTTTCTGTCACATGCCAGGCTCATGCCAGCGTAGTATCTCTTCTGTGTTCTGTCCGGGAGCTCCTCTCTGTGTTGTTCTCTGCTGCTTTTTTTTTTGTTCTCCTCCCTCCTTGGATGCTGCCCAACTGCCCTTTCTGCAGTTGCCTTCCCCTCCCTCTCCGGGCAGGTGTTTGGTGGGCAGAGCAACAACGTCAGCTATGGCACAGAGGAAGGGAAAGTGTGTGTGGTCTGCATTTCAATTGCTTTATTATGTTCCAAAGAAAAGACTCAACACACTGGGATAGCAAAAGATTGTTAATCCCTACTGTAAATTCACTTTATATTTAAAGTAGCTTTGCTTACCTTTTACATACAGAGATAAACTAGCTCTGAGGTGGTGAGATCTTACTTTGTTTAAGGTTTGGCTATGAGTGCTTAGCCTTGTCTAGAGCTATAGGCATCTTAAGGAATCTGTGGCACAGGGCCAGATACAGCCTATGGACAGATTTCGTATGACTCTCGGGCTTTTCCTTCCTTACCTCCCACTGTCTTCTCCAAGGAATGTTGCTGGATGATATTCAAGTGTGTGTTTTTATTTTTGGCCTGAAAGTCTTGTTTGATCCTCATCAAGAAAATGTGTTCCACCCCAGCTGTAATGTAACAGTCAAACGTTTTTATATCCAGAAAAACCCCCATTTGCGTTCTAAGCAAAGTGCAGAGTATTAGGGCTGTTTTATGAAGTCTAAGGCTGTTAATTGCTCTTCTTGTGAACATTATTGACAAGAAACAACACCTAACATGTTTGCGTATTTCTTCCCTAGAGAGAAAAACAGTGCCTTCATTTTCTCAGTCTTCAGTGCCTTCCTTACCAGCTTCCCTCGCAACTGTGGAGAGCAAACTTTCAGCCCCAAAAAGCCCTCCAGCCAGTCCAGTTAAATCCTCTCTGGAGGTTAGGCTCTATCCACAGCCTTATTTCCAGGCCAGAACGCAGCACCAAGCACAGCAGCTGAAAAAAATCGAGCCGCCTCTTCAGTCACCAGTTAAGCTAACACCAAAGGTTGTAAGTACTGCTCTTGTGAGATTCATTCACCGATGTTTCTGTATACTTCTGGCAGAAACAGTGAAAGTTTCATGGTTACAGAGTGCACACAGTGTGGAGACACTTCAGGTGTTTGTATTGAAACTGGGCAATAGCACTTAGAGGAGAATGTATGTGTGTAACCTAGAGCTTTACGTACAGTAGTCAGATACTGGTTTAGAACATACCAGTGCAGAGCCTGCCTTGGTAATGCTTTGTGGCTGAGCAGTTGTTTGCTTTCTTGGGTCTGTGGGTTTTAAAGCCTCAAGCTCCTGATGTGGATAGAGGAGAGCGTGCTAAAGCAGTCACAAATAACTCCTGTAATGTAATGAACTTTCAGTCAGTTTATGCCAGCCTGTTTTCAGACTGTTTGCCAAATACCTGTGCTTTCCTGTTCCCAGGAAGATGAGGCACCACCCAGACCTCCTCTCCCTCAGTTGTACAGTCCCGATGATCAGCCACCAGCTGTTCCGCCTCTCCCCAGAGAAGCCACTGTCATCAGACACACATCAGTGCGGGGCCTGAAACGTCAGTCGGATGAAAGAAAGAGAGACAGAGAACTCGGACAGTATGTTAATGGAGATTATAGGGTGAGAACTCATAGGGCTATACACCTGCACTTCAGAGATACATGAACCTGCAATAAAAGATACTGTCTGTGGAGCTTGTAATAAGGAGAGAGAAAGGCAGAGAGAGCGTAGGGGCAGGGAGAGATCTATGCTGTATAATAAGGGCAGGGAGAGATTTAGTAATCCAGAAACAAATCTAGGATTTGTTTTAAGATTATTAAGACTTGCTGTCTGTGACTTCATTGGAGCTGATGAGTATTCTTCCATATAGGTGGAACTGCGTTCGTACATGAGTGAACCAGAACTAGCAACAATAGCTGGTGACCTCAGCCAGCCTTCTGGTGGTTTTATAAACTCTGACAGTGGATACCAGACGTTACCTATCCGTGGTAAGCCAGGAATTTATGTAGTTGATTTTTAACAGTACTGTCTGTGTAGGAGCTTTTCTCTCCTAAGATTTTCTGGAGATGGTCTTTATCATCAGATCATTATTTTAAAAGTAACTATATAATGCTGTGAAAGTCTAGAGATTGTGTGCATTTTAATGGTGCAAATAAATTTCATATATAATGCTTAAAAACTTAATTAAAAACTTAATATTTTTGCAAATAATATAAAATGCTTTAAAAAACCATAGGAAAACATGAAATTAGCTGTTAGAATGTCTCCTATATTCAGAGTAATTTTTCCACATAAATTCTATGTGATCTTTCACAAACTCAAGGGTTTTTTTAAACTCTTATATTGCCATTGAAATTAAAGCAATAAAGAATAAGAATATAATGCCCCCAGACACTACATGTGACTTGTCACTCCATCCCCACTGTGCTACAGTCCTGAAACTGATTGATAAATGAGGATGGAGAAGATATTTGGGGAGACCAATTCATTTCTTAGCCATTCTCTTCTTATTTCTTTCCTTTCTAACTGTTAATGTTAAAGTTTGATTTCCTTCATAGATGGGATTATTTGTACAGCTTATCTACTCTTGTACAGCTACAGTTCACTCCATACCTCATTTAATGTAAGCTTCTAAATTATTGTAGATCTTCCTGAATTTTGATCAGTAGTGACCTGAAACACATTACTTGTGGCTGAAATGAAATTTCATGCTTCTCATGATCTTCTGAACTGCAAATTGTGAAACATGAGCTAAAGTAATAGCCAGAATATCACAGAAAAAGCATGATAATTTAAAAAATATCTGGCACTTGTCTTCATTTTGTCTGTTAGTTGGTTTTAAAGTATTCTCTTTTTTCCTTAAAAGGTTTATCTGGATCAACTTCCAGATTGCACCAATCATCTACCATTTCATCATATGCAACACTTCGAAGGGATAGGTCCAAGGTAAGTTTTAGGTGAACGTCTGAAGGCAAATGGCTGAACTGTTCAAAATAGTTAAGTGTAGAATATGTTTTGCATAGTAGGAAGTGGGATTGTAGTGGCATGAGAGAGGACCCAACACCTGTGATCTAATAATATCTCCGATTTTTCGCTTTCTTAAATGAATCAGGCAGCAGACAGACAACTTACTGCGTATAAAAAACAAGGTTTAGAACCAAAAATCAGCAGTGCTAGTAGAAAATATAGAGTTGAAATATGCAAAATAATGCAAAAATAATAGAACAAGGTCATGTTAATTTAGTATTAAGGTAGGAGAAAGAGTTAATTTTTTTGTATACTACTTATAAAGTATTGATTACAACATGTGTTTTGTGTACCTTGTGACTTCTACAGGAGAGACCAAAGAGTGCCTTGGAACGTTTATACTCTGGAGACCACCAAAGAGGCAAGATGAGTGCAGAGGAACAACTAGAAAGAATGAAGCGACATCAGAAGGCGTTAGTTCGGGAACGCAAGAGAACTCTTAGCCAAGGAGAGAGGCAGTCTGTTTCATCTCGGTCTTTCATCAGGCCCATTTCTGCAGACATAGGCTCAGTATGTTAGATATGCCTTAAAAGGACTAAACTAAAAATATCTTTGGAATTTATTTTTTTTCATAGCAAGCACTTTCACTTGAGTGTGTGTGATGCTTCTAGCCTAATTAAATCAGTGTTATACAGTATAAAATGAGTTCAGAGAGTGTGAATAACAGATGGTCTTTTTTATCAGTAGTTACAGTATATGTAGCAGGTTCAGCAGGTAAGTTGGTCGGAGGTTAGTGTGCCGAGTGGAGATGTGAGTATATTGGAGTGATTTCAGAGACATGATTGTTTTTTATTGGAATTGTATTTAGAAAGTGTAAGAAGCTTGTACAGTTTTAAAATTGCTTCATAATGGAATGGGCCTTTTAGAATGTTCTTATTCACCATGGGTATTTTTCTTCTTAATTCATAAATTAAGCTGCAAGATGGTTGTGGTAGTATCAGACCAAGGTGGTGTGTGTTTGGTTTTTTTAAAGACAAGATAAATGGATAATCAGGTTTAAAATCTAATCACAATGATTAGAAATTTATGTAAGAGCTAATGTGTTTTAATTGATAGAAATTGATAAAAATTCAAGCTTAAAATGTAGAATATTCTAATAAGGCTCAAATTTAAGCTGCTGAAGAAAAGGGGTTTTGTTGCATTCCGAGATTAAATGCTGTACAGACGATAAGTTTGTAATGATACATTTTGGATACTAACCAAAGCAATTCTAATTGGTAAAGTTACCCAGTCGCTCACGTGGTGCTAAACCAAGATTGTACTGTAATTGCACTTATGCTGTGGTCTTTTAATTTATTTTTCATTTGGTCCACTAGAGCTTTAGAATTATCACCTTGTTTTACCTAATTCATTGCACAAGATCTCTTGCTTTTAGATTTGTCACTCATCATACCTAATGCCTCTTTTTTTTTTGTTTGCTTTTTTTTAATTTGCAGAATTTTGTAGTTATTTTAAAATTTCTAACTGGACTACTCAATTTTTACCAGGCTTAATTGCATTTAGTACGTGTGTCAATTGCTAGCTTTAAAAACCCCTATAATATTCAGTCTTTTGTTCCCACTTTTCAGTAGCACTAATTTACAGCCAGTTATTTGCATTTACTTTCCCAGTAAATATGAGTGCACTGCTTGGAGACATTCATCTATTTTGTCTTCTGTTTTGCAGTCACTAATTTAATACAGTACATAACATTTGGGAGCTGTAGATCTATAGTATCACTGTTATTTTCATATCTGAATTAGAAGAACTAAATCTGAGCTTCTTATGTTTCCTGACTCACATAACACACAAGTCAAATTTAAACATTTTCATAACACGCCTTATTAACATTTGTGGCAAACACTTTATCTATGAATTTGGGTGCCATCTTGGTCTTTTTCTTGCTGTAAAGAATAAAATAGTCTTTCAGCCCTAGCAATGTTTTGTAAGGTCATCTCCTGTACCTATGGGGCTTCGATACGCAGAGAGCATGTTTGATAGCACAATTACTTACAGCATTACAATTCTTTAGCAGCCAAAATGGCAAAGAGTTAAATGTATAATTGAAGTGCTGCTCACTATGTGATACTTGCTTTAATCATCCATTGTATCTGTAACTATAATTTTTAATAGGTCAGCTCTCAAGTGCAGTATGACATTTTAAGTATTGATCACAGTACATGAATTCATTTGTTATATAGAATGCCTTTTTAATGTAAAAGTTGCAACATCAAAGCCAATAAAAATACTGCTTCATAAGAATGGTTTCATGTTTTTCTTATCTATATATATAACAACTTGAAAATGATACTGTGTATTTAAAATATACTATGTCAATCAGGCCTGGTTCGAATATGAGTAGAAGAATTGAATTTGGAGTACTCGTATGAGAAAACTTTTTTTTCCTCTTTTGAATTTTGTAAAGAAGTATCTTAATTTTTGAGATACAACTGCCTTTTAGCTATTTAACTTTTTTATATACATGGAGGATATGTATCTTCTGAGTGAATATTGAGAGCTTGTGCATGAATAGGTTTCAATTAGA
This sequence comes from Syrrhaptes paradoxus, assembly GCA_013400615.1. Taxonomy (NCBI): domain Eukaryota; kingdom Metazoa; phylum Chordata; class Aves; order Pterocliformes; family Pteroclidae; genus Syrrhaptes; species Syrrhaptes paradoxus. Next base: position 43,434 of record VZTO01002756.1, on the reverse strand, counting down.
TTTATTAATTCAAGTAGTGTAATAAGTCTAAGGACTTCATATGTTCAGACTTCAACCAAAACAAGCCAAAGATTTCTAACAGAAATACTAGAGATATTTTAAACAAGCATATAATGACATGTTCTCCTACTGAGACTCTCAAATGCTTGATGAGATAATTTTTCTGTTGTTCTCTTTGTCCCTTTTCTTTTCCACTGCTTTTAATATCGTGTTTCACCTCTGTATGGTGAAGTTGCTGAGATCTGGGGAATGGAATGATACTGCAACTGACCTTAATTTTTTTGAACAAAAAAGTGCCACAGTGTTCTTAAGCATGAGTTTACATGCAGCTGTATTGTGAGTAGTTGTGAAGGAGCTACTATGCAATGATTGGAGAGCTCTAAAATTATGCTGCTTAATTTAAATACGTTTTGAGTTTTATTGTTGCTAAATATTTACCTTGTAAAGACAGAATGTGAAAGACTTTATCTTTGCAAATATCTATACAATGCTTTTAGTAAAGTCGGAAGAGCTTAGAAGTTACTAAATTATTATTTTTTTAATTAAGACAAGTTAATACTAGTACCTAAAATATTATCAGCTTTAATCACTAGGTATTATTCTAGAAAGATACATCAAACTTTCAGGTTGCAGTTCTCAACCTGCAATGTAAATACCCTTTCTGTGTAGCGAGTCAAAATCAGACAGCACTGCCTGGCTAGAGTGCCTAGGACTAGTCTCTCTGTCCATAGACTCACTTGTATTGACATCTGTGCTTCCAAGGATGTTTGTGTGTAGCTAGTTCCATGTTAATCTGCAAAATTGTGATTAATACATGTGTTAGAATTTAACACTCTAAATCTGTGCAGCTCAGCTAGACGTCAAATCTCCCAACCATACATTCCAAGAAATCCAGTTGCATTTTCTTTTCCTTGTCAGTTAAGGGATTAAGCTCTGTGGATTCTTTCAGCGATAGAGCGTTTGCAGCAGTAGAAATGTACATTGCTAAATGATGAACTTGGCAGTATGGTTGAATGCTGTTAATTGTTTTGTATCTATTACCAGTGGAAACGAGAGCAAGAATTTGATTTGCAGTTACTTGAGAGGGCAATTCGCGGAGAAGACAAGGATGAAAATGAATGGTTAAAAGTTCAGCCAGTAGCAGTGACAGCAGTGACAGAGACAGACCTGGAGCCTCAGGACTATGATTTAGATATCAGCAGAGAGGTAACACTCATCATTTTTTGCCTCCTGTTCTGTGACCCAAAATATTAACTTTTCTAAGTTATAGGTAGTGAATTCTCATCTTTTCTTTCAAAAGTTAGCTGCAAGTTTGAACTAAAAGGAGTCTTCTGGGTGTTGGAAGTTTATGGCCTGGCACTTAGAATCTCTGTAAGGTTCGTGTTCATATTGTGTTTTAGGGGAGAGAAGAAATTGAAAGGCTGGCTCTACTGTTCGAAATACACAGCTCAGGCTCTACTGTTTGAAATACACAGCTTAGGCTTTACAGAGGGAAAAGTGATTAAATTAGGCAATTGTATAAATTGGAAAAAAAGAAGACAACATCAAGAGTATGTGAAAATAAGAAACAGCAATGAAGTAAAAGTTAGTTCCCCGGAGCTACGTTACTCGTCTTTTTGACGGGCAAAACACAGTAGAGAAGAGGGAGCGCTGCTGTCAGAACAGAGCACACCTTTCTGTCCGCTTTTCAAATGCCTTGGAGTTCGGGGCACTAGATCTTTTTTCAACTCTGGTAACTGAGTAAAGTATTGGTTTGAAATGCGATTGAGCCATCTGGTGGAAAAGAAAGAATATAGCAAGCGGAAAGATTTCAGTAAGTACTATGCATTGTGTAAAATGCCATGGTAGATGGTAGTGAAATTATTAATAAGTAGAGAAGTAAGCACCTCTACTCTTCTGAAAGCTGTTGGCAATGTGTCATTTTATATAGAGAAATATTTGGAAGAGGTTGAATCTGTGACCCTCTGTTTGTTGATCTCTATGAATTTTAATGTCTTGCAGTTCATCTTTCTGTATTTTCCATAGAAAATGCAGTGAGACAGTAAAGTTCAGAAACAGAAAACTTACTTCTTTCCACAGTTGTCAAAACCTGAGAAGGTTGCAATTCCAGAACGCTATGTTGAACTGGAGCCAGAAGAGCCTCTTTCGACAGAAGAACTGGCAGCAAGGCAGCGTAAAGCAGAAAAGATAAAGAATATTCTTACTAAATCAAGGTCAGCTTTTTTCAAATCCTATATAGGGGCCTGTGTTAAACATTGGGAACTAACTTCACACAGCAGTCTAATTCCTATTGAATTTGTGGCTTTTAGAAAATGCGCACAGAATTTATGTAGTGTACTCAAAGATCCTTTTAAAAACAGGGTAGAGGAGATAATGACAAGTTCTGTGTATGTCCGTTTTCCTGTTCAGAGCATCCTAAAATAGCAGTGAGTCCTTACCAAGAAACTTGTAGATAAGAGTGAGGAGGAAGGAAAGGCAGAGGTCTGGCCCAAAGCAGAAGAAAAGTCAAGTTCTGTTGTCTTCAGAGAGCTGGAGTTCTGAAAGAACACTTTTGGCTACTTACAGCTAATGTAGAGTCAGCTGAAGCATTCAGTTTCGTTAATTTGATTACCTCAAGTATCTGCTGTGTCTTTGGAAGAAAATGAAAGAGGCTGTGCCTGAGGAACACCAGGTTATATGCCTTTTCCTCTGGGCACTAACAAGAAATTTTATTAACAGCTTCAAATAAATAGTATTTTTTGGTAGCGCTTTCAAGTAAACAGCATATTTACAGCAAAAGACTTTCAGATCTGCTTAAGGATCTGCAGAAGCTGTGACTGAATGTGTAATGGCTGCATCATTTGTGTGCTGTAGTCATTTACATACAATATCTAACACTGCTTTAAAGAACTTCAGTAATGTATGGAGCTTGGCAGAAGAGATCTTAAAACTGCTGTATGAATTCAAGCTTGTTCTCATCTGCATGGTGGATTCTTCTCTATGCTTCTAAATGTTAATGTTGTTTTGCACTTTCCCACTAGTATGCACAATCTGCAGCCTACTGTTGCCCAGGACAAACACAACTCGGTTGATTTAGATTCACAGCTGCAAGAGCAGGAGCGCATCATTACCATATCATACGCTTTGGCTTCTGAAGCCTCTCAAAGGAGCAAGGAGGTAGCAGGTAATACTTAGTTATTTACAAAATAACAGCTATTTCTTGCCAGCTTCTAAAGTTGTGTGGGGCTGTTGCTGAACTCCTGGTATGAGAGAGAGTTTTAGTCATTCATATTCAAAATAGTGAAAAGTGTGTATAGATAACAAATTTAGAGAGACTAAAGGTTTACTTTGAGTATTTGGTCTCCAATGGACAGGGTGATGGGACAAAATAGTATGATCAGTAAGTTCAGAGCTTGGAAACTTGTTTTTATAAATAGTACTACAAAATCAATGTTTTCAATTAATTCTCTATAATTATATTAAATGAGATATTTCTATATTAACTTTTAAAAGGTAAATTGATCTGCGACTTAAAAAAATCAAGACACAGGGATTTAATTTTTTTTTTTAACAGAAAGATTCCCAGGTCTGGTGATTGAGGTTAGAGTACAACCATTTGCAGCTTGAGCTGTGTGACATCAGGCTGAAAAAGACATTGTAAAGTGGGTATTGACAGGCTTCTGTCTGGTGACCAAGATGAAAGGTCAGAGCAAGACACCGTACATGAATTCTGCTTGATCCCTGGAAATTAATAGATCTTTTGCAATACATTACTAAAAGTGATAATTTCACTCTTGATTGCTTTATAGTTGAAATAAGTAAGAAATGTCAAGAGATTTGTATCACCCAGTAATACATGCAGCAGCAAGTCTCGCAAGTGACTGACTGGCCATTTATAACTGGCACAGTTCACTGTTCCGGTGGAGAATGAAAATAATGGAAACTTCAACTATGATGGCAAAAAAATACGCACATTTCTCATCTGAAGTTGTCAATTTAAACTTATGACACTTGCCACAGAAGCCCTTAAGACCTTCCCGTTAAAGACAGATTATTCCACTATCCAGATGCGTAGCACTGCTGATGGAGCGTGGCTGGGTGCTCACGGATGCAGTGGCAGCTAAACCTGAGGGGGATGTGATTTGGGGGGGATGGAGTGCATTTCTCAAAATAGAAATCTTCAGACTTTGGAGAGGTTCTGTGGGTAATTTAACTGACAGGGGTAAAATGATTCACTGAGGAGGCTAGATGTTATTTAAAAAAACCCAAAAACAAAACCAAACAAAACTCCCAGATCTATAAAATCTTGGGAGATTTCAGGAATAACCTTTTGGACCTTCAGACATCTGTGCATCAAAACAGCTTCTCCGCAGGCAGTCTAGTCCTAGCTGTAGTAACCAGGTCTTTGTAACAAGGGCTTGCACGCTCTGGTTATGGAGAGGGACTTGTGTTTCAGGAGGTGTGAACCAGCGCAGCATTTTGCCACAGGAGTGCTAGCTGCTTCTGGGAAAAGGTAGCACCAAATCTAACAGCAACTGAGATGAACACAGCTGATATTTGAAATTATTTCTCTGTGTCAGTACAAGAGCAGAGTGCTGCCATACTGAACAGTCTCCAGGTAGCACCTTAACTTCTGGGTGAGCATAAGGTTGCAGTAACTGTGCAGTACTGAAATATGTTTGATCTTTTTATGTTGTGTAGTGAATGTGGTAGCTATGTTTTCACTACTACGTTTTTTTAATTCATATTTTAACTTTTTTATTGTAATTCTTTCAGAAGTGGGATCACCACTTATTCTGAGGTATATGTAACCACAAAAATCTGCTTCATTCTGTAGTTCTCCCCAAAGAGGAAACTAAAAAGTGTATTGGTACAGAAATGTTTAAATGCTGATTGAAAAAAAAATTGTAGTCAGTTGTAATATTATTCTTAATTTATTTTTCTTTGTGAAGTACAGCAGCTCTCTCTTTTGACTTTTAGACACTTAAAAAAACCTAACATGATAGGCCCAGACTTGATTCTTTAAACAAGCCCAATTTTCCTTGCCACGTTTGTATCTCAAATACTCACTTCTTGTAGCATGTCTTACTTTATTCTAATTTTACAGATTCTTTAACATTCTTATTTTTGTAGTTTGATTTTTAAAGAATGGATTGTAATTTGGTCCTGGTTGACGAAGCAGAGCATAGCTGAAAATCCAAAACTAAACGTCTAGATTTTTTACAACAATTTGCTTATGAAAAAGACTGAAGCTTATATTTTCCCTTTTTTTGGGGGTGAAGCAGTTAAGTTGTGTTAAGGTGCTATGATAATATAATTCTCTTTTGGAATACATCGTGCACTTATCTAATCTTTATAAAGCAGCATTTTGTAATTCCTCTGTTTTGAGTAAGAAATCAGCCTTCTAAATTGAAATAATGCCAAGAATCTGAAAGGTTAAAATAAAATGCAGGAGTATCAACAAGTCATTTCCTATATTCTGTGTTTTGGAAATAGGTCTGCCTTTGGCCCTCCAAAATGTACAAGCAGAATTTAAGATGAGTTTCAGACTCTTTAGTTTTACGATTATTGTCATTGAACACTATACTGTTACTCTGTTTTAGAAACAAGGATCGTTTTAATCATTGTATTATCCTGAAGTTTCAAGCTGAGATCTGAAAATGTATTGACTGTATCACGTATCATGCACTGTACTAAACAAAATCTTACATGCATATGTATTTTTTTTGTGATTTTTATATGTATTATTTATGTTTCTGCTCATTAGCATGTAACAAAGGAAATGTTGAAAACCTATAGCGCTGCAGTGAAATATTGAAATCAAATTAGCAGATGTAGGTGCTATTCCAGAACTGCAGTTCTAATAGCAGGGATGGATGAGGGTATGTCAGTGTTGTGTGCCTTAAAATGTGCCAGTGAAGCTTCAGCTTAAGACAGATTGTCCGTATTCTCCTCAAAACAGGAATGTTTATTTGCATAACTTATGCAACTAATAGAAAAAAACCAGCAGGTAGAAATATTGTTGCTTAAATTGTGTTCCATGTAACTAAAATAGTGTAACACTTCATTGCATTACTAATCGGGTTTCCTGTTCACGTGGTAGAGAATTAAGGTGGCTCTGTTATGAAATGAATGTTTGATTGTGCAGCCTAATTCCTGTATGTGATCCCTTCTAGCTCAGCAGGTGACCTATCCACCTAAAGCACCCTCACCTTCTGTACCACAGCCACCTCACTCCCCCCTAAGCAATGGATTTCACTACACATTTGTTTAAACACCTTAAAAGTAAGAACTAACTGCTCTCAGCATGTCTGATTTGCCATTGTACCTCTGCTGTGGCTTGCTGAATTTTAACATTTTTACTAAACCTAAATTAGATCCAAATGAACGCATGCATCTATTTTTCAGAAACCTTTTATTCCTGTAAATATTGCTTCTAACGAGCTAACGTGGGCTAATACAGTCTTCAGATAACTGCTGTCGCTCTACAGATAAGATGCTTCCATAATCCTACTGTGGTGAAGGAAAGATGTCTGTACTCTGGGTAGCAGGGGGCCAGATTTTCAGCAGTGGTTTGTACTCCTGTGGCTGCCGCAGGGGTGCGCGTGGCATACACGGGTGCTGCTCAGGAGAATACAAAGCACAAACACAGTTTCATAAGCAGGGGGCTTGTTTATGGGCTGGTATCTTACACGTGAACTAACATTGGAGTCTTGATTGAGGTGAGCTGAAAGTTTGGCCCTTTATAACTAATTCTACAATATTGTGTTTGGCTTTTTCATGCCTTTGGTGTGTTTTTCGTTGAATTGTGTTAACACAAGATGTGATTTTTGTCTCCGATTAGGTAATTTTGCCATTTCAAGTATTAAAGTTATGATAATTTAATTGTCCTTATAAAGAAATGTGTATCATCTCTTCCCACTACTATTTTCAGAGTTTTCTCTGTTTGAAATAGGAAAACCTGTAAAATTATGATAATTAACTGCTAAGTGTGCCCCTAGTTAAGACACTCCCCAAGCTTCCATAGTTTTCTTTGAAATTATTCTCACCTTTCTCTACTATTATATCCAGAGATGTGCCAGTTGATTATCACTATCACTATCACTGTCTTTGCCTGCGAATGAGGTACTCATGTGTGGCCTCAAGAACACAGAAAAATAACCGTATGGTCCTAGAGTATTGGACTTGAGCAGGGGGCTTGGACCAGGTGACCCTCAGAGGTCCCTTCCCACCCCAACCATCTGTAGTTCCAGACTGACTTAAAAACCTGTGTATCACATGCCTGTGTAAATACATGCATGTGTATATATAGATATAGATTTATATATATGTATTAAAAACGACATTTTCTTCAGGAAAATTATCAAGAAAATAATTGCAGTAACCAGCAACATGCAGGGGACACAGGAGTTTGACCATCAGTGGCACCATGAGATAATTATTGGCTTCATGTGTCTGTGTGAATTGTTCATTCCACCAAACTGCAGAAGGCTGTAACAAAAAATGTTTCCTGGAAGTGCTTACCGTACTGACTTTATTATTTAACTGTGTTTTATTTTACTTCATGCTAGCCAAAGCAGTGAGTGAACACTGATGTGAGACTGAAAGCAAATCCCACCTAGTGATGCCGTGCGGAAGAAAGAGGAGATTTGTACCAGCAGGCTATGAAGATACTCATCGGCTGAGGACATGTCCTTCTGGAAATATATTCAGAGAATAACAGGGGGATTTTCTATGAAAATGAAGAGAATTGCAAATCATTTTATTTTTACTTCAGTTTAGTTCAGACTTTTTATATGACTAAGTGGCACTTTTAATAAACTCTGTAAAATACTGACAATGTATTTTTTAGAACAATGTATTTTAGAATTTTTTAAAATCAAGGGCTAAATTCATTTTAAGAGGAAACTACTTGCATAGATGTTAAAAGATGCTGTTACTTCCCCCTCAGGCTCAGATGCACAATGTAAAGTTCCATTAAAAAATGTAAATTTGAACAAACCCAGAAGCACATTCAAAGGGTATGGGCAGAGCTAACTCAAGTGAGAGGTTTTCCAAAAGGGTGTTTTGGATTGAATATTTTAGTAGAGTTAATCACCCACCCCTTTGCCCATTAAATAATACATTGCAAGGAACTTGTAGCTTGATTTTTCTAAATATCAGTAACCACTCTATAGCTGCAATTTCCCACAAAAGCCATAATGAAAGGCGGCTGTAACTCCCATTGCCCTTTTTGATCCCATATGATGAACTTGCTGGTATCAGTACCTGGTATGCTAGGCTGCTCTTGACAGTAGTGCTGTCCCCTCAGTAACAAACAGCTAACAAAGTGTAATTTTTTTTGAAGTTGAGATGTGAAAGAAGAAAACTTTGAATTAAAATGTGTGAAGTAAGCAATAAAAAAAATATAGGATGTGTAATTTTACTAGGAGATATGTATTTTTCTTTTGATTTTTTTCAGTAAACATTACAGTATGATGTATTGACTAGTATTTATCCTGGAAACAGCAACTAATGTGATGTGGCACCTGCTAATTGTGTATGTATGTTCACCTGGTGCTTAACTTTGCCAAACTTTGAAATTCAGTGTTTTACTTATGTGTAGAGGAAAGGGTGAGGTAGTTACATAAGGAGAAAATAAGATTAAATGAATCGCTGCAACTACTTTACTTGAAAAAAACCTGTGTATGTGTTGAATGCAAGACATGCAAAAATTTCCCACTATGACGTGATTGAGTGTTTGAGTTCAGCTCTGGATGAGAAATGACTGAGGAACACTTCTGCAGTATTTGGGAAACCACTAACTTGTTCATGTGCTGTATTAAAGTAATAGCTATAAAACCCTTAAAACTGATTGACCTTCAAGTTTCAGACTTTAAAACAAATCATATTATATTAACACTGTACTCTGAAATATTCTTGAAAGTATATATTTAGCTAATGGAATCTGTTTTACCTCAATACTGCCAGTATCAACTTCAAAACCTTTTGCCAAAATGATTTATTTTTGCCTTTATAAAAAGTTTTGAAAGCATAAATGAATATTTTGCAAGAAAGCATTAATTTAAATAAAATGTAACAGTTTGGAAAATGGTATATGTACAGATTAAAATATTAACATAACTGCCTCCTGTTGCCTCTCTCTTGTCCGCTCTCTTATCAGCGTCCATGTGGTTGAAAATCCCGAGTCGTCGGTGCTGTTATCACATTTTGCTCTTCTTTGGTTCAAATCCCACTGAAGTTCCTGAGTTTTGCACTTATTTCACTGGGATTTGGATCAGGTTCCCCCCCTACACCAAAGCTTCCTTTTTCTTTCTTTTTCTTTTTTTTTTTTTTTTTTAATGTTTCTTAGCAATTGATTAAATCGGGCTTTATTCTTGAATAGAAAGATTTTTCCGGGCTGTCCCCTAAAAGCAATGCCTGATACTTTCCTTTCTGTCTCACAGATGTACACGTTTGTCTGGCACATTCTTAGCCCTTTAGTTTCTGGTGAAATAAAGTATCTGAAGTAACTTCAATTGAAAATGAACAAAAGGTGGAGGCATCGCGTAGCGAGGTGTGTGCTGTGTGTGACCGGGGTGTTGGCCAGCGGGCTGGTGGGCAGCCGGCCCAGCGATCCCAGCAGCCAGGAACGAGGGGTGGTTACGCTGTAACCGTCCCTCAAACCACCCCAGTGTGGTGGAGGCTGGTGGAAGTGGTTCATTCTGCAACTTCATCTCTGGAGCAAAGTGTCAGGAAGCAGTTAGGAGTGTTTCTGCGGGTTAGTGGTGACTCTGAACCCGAGAGCCGATATGTGAGAACGCGAGTGCTTGACCTTCAGGTGTGTGCAGCAGAAACTCAGAGCTGAGCTGCTTGCGATGTGCTCGTCCTGTTTCTCAGTTGCACAAAGAAGCCTCTGACCATGTTTCGTGGTTCAGTGGAACTCTGTTCTTTCTCCAGCAGCTTTCTTATACAGGAGGAGGAGTGCGGGGCTGTAACTGGTGGCTGGGGGCACAGCCCTGGAGTCCTGGGCTGCAGCTGGCTACGAGTCGTGCCTGCTGCCCGCAGGGGAGGGAAGGGATGCGGGCACGGCGGCCTTGCAGGCTGTAGGAGATGGTGGTTTTCTTTCCTGTGATCACACACACAAAATCTGCTCATTCAAGCTTGCATGACAGAGGATTTTGTCCTAAGTACTTACGCCATTAATATTTTTAACAGAACTGGTCTTTCTAAAGATTTTGGTTTGCACCCACAGTTAATCACAGAATCATGACAATCCCATATTTGGAAAAAAATTATAAAGGTAATTTTTCTTCCAAAAGTTTTTGTTGAATATATGAAATGCTATTCTCTAGAGAGCATCTTTTTTTGCAGGGTTGGGTGTAGTTTTTAGATAATTAGGGCTAGTTTTCATATGCGTATAGTGTGTGTTTGGGTCGATTTCCTTTTTCAGTTGTTTCCTTTAATCAAAGTGCTGGTTTGTAGGTGTTACACGCTGCTCTCTAAAATCAAGACTAGAAAAAAATTATGTCTCCTTGCAGATCAATATAATTTTGGTCAGAAAGTGACTTTTTTTTCCCTGTGCCTGTTAAGCAGCTTAAGTGTTTGGGACTAATTAGTTAAAGAAGCAGAAACTCATTAGAAAGCAGCATCAGCTCTTTTGAACGCGCTCTTTTCTAATTAGTGTTGTATAATGTTATACCCAGAAAAAATTATGCAGACTGACTTCTCTTCCCACATACATCCGTTTTCAATTTTTTTCAACTAAAGTTATTAAAATTTTATTGCACAGCTGAATTTATGAAGCTGCAGCCTGATATTCGTAAGTAGCCCTGCTTTCACCTTTTTGAACTGGTGTAACACTGCTCCCCACACCTTTATTTTTCACTGCTGTTAGTTTGAGTTCGTAGGTATTGCTGGGCTGCGAGGAAATCCTGGTGAGCTGTAGAGCTGTTGCTTGTCTTTGTACATCTCTATAAAGCTATTTACTTTGAAGGACTGGACGAGCAGCAGTAGCTAGAGGCCCCCAGACTGTTTTGGAGCAGTTGGAAAGAACCCTGGCTAGAAAGGTGTTTCAGGAAACAACGGTATGAAGAGATTCTATTCTGCAAAGTTGCTTATGTGTGGAACTAAAAGCTACTCAAAGATACTATTGAACTTGTGTGCTGCCAGTTCAAAAAAAATTGTTAAAGGTCGGGCAAGGTGTTCTTGGGTGCCCTGTAGCCTTCGGAGAGAAGGGCTGTGTTTAGAGAGCTAAAGCAGGGCCCTCCCAGGGTGTTCTGTGATTGCTCACGGCATTATTTTTCCACCTGCACCATTTACTCATCTGATTTCCGGATTTTCAGATATACATGTTTGTGTTTTATATCGGTGTCTGGTCCCCTCCGTAAACACACAGATTTCCCATGTGTCGTAGCAATTAACTTCTGGATGTTCTATGAAGGAAAAGCCAGATTTACTTGGTGTCAAAACTTAGATGATACAGAAGGCATGATCTGATGCTACCCCTCTGATTTATGTCTGTCTTCGGGTATTTTAAAGTGTTTGCTTGTGCTGCGCGCGCGCGTGTGTGTCTGCGTGTTGCGTAGTTATAAAAAGAACAAAGCCATGCACAGAACAACATGAGAAATTGCTATATTTTCCCCACCTAGTAAACATTCCCATTGGTTATTTGGCAGTATTCAAAAGGCTGAGACTTTTATTGCTCTACCAGCAAAAGCAACCTTTCTTCATAGTGGAGCAGTACAAAGAAAGAGCACAAAAACCCCGCACATCACAGTGCCTGAAATTCTGTTTGAACAACGGTATTGATTGGGTCTGACCCCTTTACATTTTTTTCCATTATTTGAAAAGGTGCATCTAACTGGAGCTGAATTGAACCAACCGAGATGAACTTTCCATGAAAACTTCTGGAGATATTTCTTTAGTTCAAAGCTTTGGAATTTTAAAGAGCATTTTTAATACAAGTCTGTGGAGGTATTCTGTGCCACAACCATACTTTGAATGTTAAACTACAGGTAAACCTAAGAGGAAGGTAAAATTACAAAGCCTACCACCGAATTGCTGGGAGATGGCAGAATAACTTTGGGTGCTAATTACAACAGTAAATAAAACCAGCAAGCGTTGTGTAGGTGCACATGCTTGTCAGTGCTCCTGGTTGCCTTACAGAGAGTGTGACACAGCCTCCAAAGAACACACCAACGGATTTGGTGTTTTTGGAGCAGTTTGGGATGAAATAGTGTTATAAGGTGTAAGCTTGAAGGATAATGATGTTTTCTTGTTGCCCCCTAGAAGCAGCCTTTCACCAGGAGCTGTAGCGTAAGGAATCACTAGAAAGAAGAGATTGCGAACACGGGTGAGTTTGTAGGAAATGATGGCAGAGACGTATCTGCAAACAAAACTGAGTGAGAGGCTGATGGGAGAGGGCAGAGCAGCCTAGTGCTCTGAAGTGAGAGGTGGTAAAAAGATGGAAGGAGCTGGAATAGGTGGACTTGGAGAGAAGCAAAATGCTTTAACGAAGGGACTCGGCCTAAATTGTAGAGGGGGAAAGAAGGAACAGCTGGCGAGTGAGAATGGAAGTCCAGTGTCCCAGTACAAGAAATACCTTGTGATGGGATAAACAAGAGTAGAGTGTTGGTGGCAGTGGGTGAAGGAGAGAATCACTGATGACTTTAATGTTTTGGTAACAGGACAATTGTCGTTTCTGTTGGCAGCTGCTGTGCTTGGTTCTTTTAAGCCAAACTGCAGTTAGGAAGGGCTAGCACGAGTTAAACTCTCCTTTTACCTGTAGAAACCGCTTATGGCAGGGCTGCGGGAGTCTCTGGCTCACTTCTGTTACGCTGTCGGGGTTGGGACTGGCTTGAGTTTGTCTCTAGAGCCAGAACTGAGAAAAGCCGTATTTCTGGCTCTCTCTTGAGACACGGGAGGTTTTGGGAGTTTTTTTGAAATGCTGTCTGATGGCCTATGCAAGGTGTGACCCTAATGAAATGAAGTAGCTGGTGACATTTGGTTACAGTGGGTTGTACCACTCTGGGGGGGAAGGTTGACCTCAGAGAAGTCGCTGCTAATTCTGTCTCTTGTGTTGTGTGTACAGTTGCTTTTCTGAGTGCTTAGTTCGTGCTAAACGTGAACTTGCCTTTGAGCATCTTCTCCTCCCAGTCTGGAGCAGGATTTTGTCTTCTGCCCAGCTCGGCTGTGGTGCGTCCGTGTGTATGTTTTGGGAGGGTGGAAACACACGGATGTTGATCCCATTCTCCTTTCCTTTGGTGCTAAGGCCCAGGATCAGCAAAGCTGAGGTACCAGGGCTGAGCCGAGCACTGCAGCCGGCTGCTCCGCACCCTTCCCAGGTCCTGAGCTGGAGGAGAGGCTTGGAGGGCAGAAGGAGCAACCCCTCCCATGTGTAGCTGTGTCCCCTGGCTTTCTCAAAGCCACGTGTGCCTGAGGACGCATCAGTTGTCTTCACTGAATCCAGTTTAAAAGTTACTTGGCAAATGTTTCATATGCAGATTTTATTCAGGATCTGGGTAGTGGCTCCATCAGTTGACCACTGCATAAGTTTGATCTCTGTTTTCTTTTGTGTCCAGTATGGATTTCTTATGTTAAGAAGTCATCTTTTTGACAAAAAAAAATACATTTTGGAAAGAGATGTTCTGTTCCTGCATCCTTGCTAGCATCACTATTACTAGGTTTTAGCAGCTGTAACAGGAAGGAGACTTGGCCCCAGCAGTGAAGGATCTAAAGCTTCAACTGCATTTGTTTTAAAGCTTTAGCAATAAATATGAGAGTGAAAAGGAGCCAGTTCAGATTATCAAACCTTTCTGCAGTCTTCAGCGTAGCTTGATGTACTTGTGATGAGAACAGTCACTTACAGTAACGGTTTGAGAGAATTTCCCCACAGGTCAAGGTGGGCAGCGGTGAAAAAACTAAAAGCAAAGAAGGTTTTTCATATGAGCCTCTGTATTGCTTGACTGATGATACAAAACCCCCTGCTGATATATGTTACTTTTCATTCTTTTTTTTTTTTTTTCCACAACTGGATCTTCCTGAGGTGCTGGATTTGGATAGATAATAGTGCAAACTGTCACTGTGATCTCATTCTGCACCTGCCCATCAAAAATCAAATGCAATTAGATCACTAAGTATTTTTTCTTTAATGCTTTGCAAAAACTAAGGAAACTTGTATCTGCCCCTGTGTACGATGCAGGTATTTTTCTCAGGAAAAGTGCAGTTGAGGTGGCAGTCTTAAAAGCAAACAAAACTAACTTCTGCTTTGTCCCTCCAGTGAGGGTACCGTGACACATGTCCCTTCTCTGAATCCCCTGACAGCGTCCAAGAGACTGATGCAAGTATCCGTGCCAGGCTTTGATTAGGAGACGTTGCACTGCCACTTATTCTCTTTGTCTCCTGCAGTTTACAGAGGCAGCCTCAGTGCATAATTTAATCCCTGTTCTGGGGACTGCAGCAAATCCACAGAGATTTCTCCCAACCGTCCTCTCTGGCATCAGAACAACATGTGCACATCTGCTTTGATGTGAATTCCCCAACCAAAGCCTTAGAAGGACCTATAGCTTTGAAGCTGGCCTATAAATTGTGCTTTCAGGAATCAAGTTGTCAGCCTCCTCCTCAGGAAGAAAGGGAAAGTAAACTGTGAAGCATTGCATAAAGTTACAGGGCAACTTCCAGATCTGGTTTCCTTGGCCTCGAAGAATTCCTGTATGATGTTAAGAAACAGATCCCTCTTTACCTGGTGCAGAAGCATCTTCTGTGACTGCAGGACTGTGGACAGTGGGGTTGTGACGGTCCTCGACTCGAGGGGTTCACTGTTCCAGGGCAGTGGCAGGGGAACAGGCACGCCGGCGCTTTTCACCTGCTCAGTTGTTTGCAGCCTCCCCAAACCCACTGCTGGCAATGCACCTGCACCGAGCTCTGTGTGGGTAAACCTTCAGTGTGGTTTAGAAACAGATGAAAACTTTTACCAGACGCGATGGTTGTTCTGTAGCAGGTCTAACTTTGATCAGTCCTTCCCTAAGTCATGGAGGAGTGGGACAGACTTCTGCCTTTCTGTTGAGACGGAAATAAGCTGGTCTTTGAGCTGAGGAATTTCAATGGCCAGATCTGGTTTGGAAAGACAAAAGCAGTTGCCCTCTTTATGATTCAGTCTCTGCTATAATTTCTGGGAGCTCTTTCCATACCGATCTGAAAAAGCAAAGAGCTGACTAGAGTCAGCCAAAACACCAACCTTGATTTTCATGTGTTCTGTCTCCAGCAGGAGCTGAAACCATTCTGCTACACTCCATGCCACTGCTGCCGATGCTATTACACCAAATGTGGCTAAAGCTGGCTCCTGAATTAAAACATTTACTGCACAGTCTGCACTGAGCTACATCAGCCGTTCTCAGTACGTATGGAGAAGCTTCTTAGGCTGCTTCATAGATGAGCCTTCAAGTTCTTAATAATATGTTCACAGATGTTACACAGAAGCAGACGTGATCGTGTAGAGCTCTTCTGTTCTGAGCAGATGACTCCTAGGTCAGCATCAGAAATGGGCTGCACCAAACCTCATCAGATGCTCATAATATTATGCATCATACTTTTGGGGAATAGAAGTAGTGTACATATTTTTCTTTTTTTTTCTGCTAAGAGCTGCTACCAGAATAGTTTAATTTCAGTTTATTTTTTTATCCTTGTGTGATCTGTTCATTTGTATTTGGAACCAGTGGCCAAATCTGTTTTACAAGGCAGGCGGCTGCAATTGATTCTGGGCAGAGCCGAGGGGCAGAGGCCCACAGACCTGCCAGCTGGATTTGGTTTCCTGGGTCTTTCTGGGCTGGCTGTGCTGCAGAGAAAAGCCCTCAGGTGAGGTTTTACCTCCCCTTCCTCTGTGGCTAGTGGGAAAGGCACAGGGCCCTCTGCCTGGCAGGGTGGGTCTGCAGCGATGGATTCCATCCCCTTCTGAACGTGAGTCTCCGTTTCGATGTGTGCTGACGACCAAGTCCAGAGATCGATGTGGATGCTGAGCAGCTGTGGAAGAAAAGGTGGCGAGAGCAGCGCTACCGTCCGCGCTGGGACAGAGAAGGTGGAGAGGTCAGTGTAATGCAGCATCTTGCAGCCTACACCTTAATTTTGTAATTGCACTCGAGGCAATAAACAGCCAGCAGCCACATCTAAAAGAATTTAACAGTGGGATGCTGGTTTAAGGGTAGCTAGAGTGTCTAAATAGGAAAAAACTGGTATCGGTCCATTAGGAAAGGTAATCAGTTAATCTTTGGGAAATGGCCTCTATCTCTTCCTAGAGATAAAGCAGCTTTCTGAGCCTTTCTTCACCATGTACATGCAACTTTATTTTTTGTCTATGTATTAGAAGCTTGCAGTATTAGGAAAACAAAAAAATCCAAATTAAGTACAAATCACTGGCCATTAGTGGCTGCTGTAACATTCTTAAAACTGAATGCCCGTAAAAGTATGTATTAAATGCAAGTATAGTAAAACAGATTAATGAAAATCTACAGTGTTTATTTACAATATTACTTTTATTTTTTCCGTAACATAACTTATTCCAAGTCCTCCCCCAATTAACTGATGCTGCAATGTTTACGTTCAATGAACCTATACAATGATAGTACATCCTGTTGCTTTCATGTAAGCCAACTGGCTTGCAAACGTTGTCTGCACGTCATAAATCATATACAGAAATGGAAGATTCTCCACAAGCATCTGGAGTGTTTCTTGCAACACTGTTGTGGCAGAATGAAGCTGTACTAGAGATACAGATAAGATGTTCTGCTCTCCCAGCAAGGAGAGGCAGTTGATCTGTCTCATGTACTAAGAAGAAACAAAGTCTAAGAAGTTCTGATGTTTTATTAATTATTTGAATACAATGAACTACGTATTTGCAGAGGAATGTATGGGCTTAATTCTTGCTGGAAGGAGTTACTAGAACTCCTGACTCTTCAGTGTTACCATCAGCTTTGAGAGGTACAACCTTTTTGTGGTAATTGACTTAGACCTCCAAGTGATGCATGTATAGGAAGAAAAGAAGGGCTTGAATTCTTAACTCTATATTCTATATTTAAAAAAGCTAAATCATTTGTATATCCTTTTCATTATCAAAGTATATTTTCTCTTTCAAAGTAAACTGGTTTCTTCGGGAGGAGTTATTTTAAATAACAGCTCAGTGCTATAGCCAGGAGCCAGTAATTCAAAAATCACTCTTTTTCTCTGAAAGGTATAAAGAACTGCACACTATAAAGCCAAAAAAGCAATTAGAGCCTTCTGTTGTATTGTATTATGTGATTCTAAAACATCTCCCGTGCAACTGCTGTAGGACTTCAGATGGTTACAGTGATGAATACTGTCACAAAAGGGAGTGATTTCTCCTCTTAGCCCTGTAAACACTAGCATCTAGACAAAATCATTGAAAGCTCTAGTACATCACAGAATAGTGCTGATAATTGGTATTTTACAACTAATGCAACATCCAGTAATTCACATGTAATCTTAATAGTTAAAAATTCAAGACTGGGGTACTAACTAAAGGAAACTTCATGTTAGTAGTTTCTTATCTGGGATGGAATAAGGGGAGGGATAGTTTAGATAACATTGTAGAGATTGGGCAGGAACAAAACCAATTTATTTCTCCATCCAATATTTTATACACTTTACAAAAAAACAGTAATATCACTGTGCCCATAAAAATGTTATCCATGGCAACAGAAAGCAAATACTACTTTTTGTCATCTAATGGGGTCTTTTTAAAATCATAATACAAAGATTTGTGCTGTAGCAGTCCTCCACGTTGCACTGTAACAATAAGGCTTACTGTACTTTAAATACAAAGCTGTTACATCTGCAGTTAGGAACCACTGGCTTTAACAAACATCATCTTATAGTTGCTTTTTGCTTCTTTTTTGTTTTCTGGAACCTCAGCTTCATCATGTTTTTCAGCAGCTTGTAGCTCCTCTGCAGACTCCTCTTGCTCAGACTCAGAGCCACTTTCAGAGTCCTCCGAACTCTCTTCAGAGGAGTGTCCAGCTGCATCGTCCTGTTCTTCACTTTCCTGAAACTAGAAGTTCAAATTAAGAGAGAGATAAACCATTATTTCCCAGCAACTCCCAGTGAGAATGTTTCACTTAATGGCTCCTTTTGTTTTAGTACTAAAATGGGCTATGTTGTTAAACATATTTTAATATACAAATACAGCTAGACCTTCAAGAATTCACATTCATGACTAATCTTTGAAAATAAGCTTAGTACACTGCAGTGTGAGGATTGCTGAAATAATCCAATGATGCTGCTAACAGGGACAATCCCCAAATGCCATTTTGTTCGTGGTCCTAAATAACCAAGCCTCCACGGCTGTAATATTAAGAATTCCCAGCAAGCACTCCAGAGGTGGTTTTACTTGCTCTGGAAACATCAGCTATGTTTTTATACAGTAATTGATGCTAAAAGTTAGCAAAAAAATAATTATTGCACCTTTCAATTGGCAGATGAAGCCATGTTCCTAATAACGTAATTCTCCTGTCTTTTGTCACACTTCTCTTCCTGCTCATTCCTACGGAATTTCTTGCAAGTACACAACCAGTCAGGTGTCAGCCCACTGGCGGACTCCATAGCCCTCTACAGCCACTTACTTTTCGGGACCATAGAGAAGTAAGTGCCTCACTGCAACAAGAAGCTAAGATTCATTAGCTCAGTCATTTCAAGGCATCTGCATGGCCAGTGTACATGGACAGGGGGCAAGTGCCTGCAGTAACTTTGTCCTTTAACCCAAACTGCAGAAGTTTGCCACTAGTGGTGGCTAGATTTTTAAACCATGTATCACCTTCTCTTAGTGAAGCAAAAGCCAAATTGTTACGGAAACAACTTACTACCTCACTGAAACCAAGTCCACAGTGGCGCCGGTTCCGCCCAGACATCGTGCTGTCCATGCTTTGTTGGTACTGAGACTCCAATTCTTCATTCACTTTACAGTCTTCTTCCCCTGCATTGTCCAATGTAATTTGGTTATGGTTCATTCAAATTAACAAAGAAATCAAATTACATGAAGTTGCATTTTCAAAGTTTATTGATATATACCTGAAAAAGTTTAAATTTAGCTATCTTAAACTACTGGACTGAATAATACTGAATACAAACCACCAGATTTATAAGCAATTCTATCAAGTGTGCAAGCAAAATTGCTTTGATACAAAGCTGGGTTGGTAAGTTCCTAAGACCTGACACATTCATGCAGTTGTACTATGCGTGGTGTCCAGTATGACTTCTCTGTGCTTCCTGCCAATACTGCAACATGTCAGAGCAAGGAGGAAGTTTCTGGCCTTCGCTACGTAACATATGATTGCTATGATTAAACCACAATTAATTTATAGAAGCAGAAGTCAGGACAATACTACCACACTTGTTTACAGAGCTGTGTCTGAAACTATTTCATGCATCCTGAACTATTGGCAGGGGTTACTACAGCTCTACATTTTTCCATCTTCAGGAATCAGCAGAAAAACTAATTTTTATGAGATACTTCTACATGCCCTTTACTTAGTTGTTTGAATAAGTAAATAAAAAATCATTTTTACTGAGGGAAAATATAGTCTTAAGTAGTTAAGAATCCTCTGTTCTTGTAAAACATAGGAATGCCTAATTCTCTCCCAATAGGCCTACAACACATTAGTTTTTAATTTGTATCTCTGTAAGTAAAAGCTTGCAAGTTAATGTTTCCTCATATGGAAGTTAGAGCTGTATGTTATTATAAAAGGACAGTAACTGTATGTTGGACAGGGAAGTAAAGTGTTAAGAAGACAGCTGTTCTGATTTTTTGTGAAAAAACAGCATCTTAACTTTTTGCTCATAACAAAGCATTACTGAGTCTTTATGACTCCTTAGAGGAAGCATCACCTCCTTCCAAGGAAATTCAGATATAAGGAAGTGATTCTGAGTCACTCTGCAAGTTAACAGCAGAACCTGCAACCAATGCTCAGGCTTCTTTTGGTGTTTTGGTCCATAGATAATTTTTCATCAACTGAAACATTATTAGTGGAGCACATTAGAGAAAAGTTTTCTGGAGTTCTGACAGTTGCTATTCTATATATGGCTTTATCAAAGCTTCTCTCAGACAGTTAATCCCCGCTTGGCTTCACTGTACTTTGACTTACTACCCAAGCAAGCCTGATAAGAGTTACCATGGTCGTAAGTTACATGACATCAAATTATTCCTGATTGCCGAGATGACCTTGCAGATCTTCTCAGCTTCTACCTCACTGCTTTAAGGCAGAGATCTTTCTATTCCATAGGTAACCAGGTAAGGGGAGACATCAACCCTGTTCTTTTCCATGCACAAGAATTTAGAGGTTTGGATATCCACACCTGGCAGCAAGGAAGAAATGTAATCCTCTAGGTACCAAGAGCAATAAAACTTCACTTTCTTATTTTGATAGGAAAGTAAGTCTAAGGACCTACAGGCCCTGATTTCGAGCATTTGTACACAAGTTGAACTGACCATCAAGTCCTTTGCTGAACCAGGACTTTAGAAGGCAAGTAAACAGTCAGACAAACTGTCAGTA
Source organism: Syrrhaptes paradoxus (assembly GCA_013400615.1). Taxonomy (NCBI): domain Eukaryota; kingdom Metazoa; phylum Chordata; class Aves; order Pterocliformes; family Pteroclidae; genus Syrrhaptes; species Syrrhaptes paradoxus. The sequence goes on along the minus strand of VZTO01002756.1, from coordinate 22,918 downwards.
ATCTAACAAGAAATTAGGAAATTCTACAACTCCACAGCCTGACCTGTCTTCCACTTCAGCCACGACACCTGAAATCCCTTCCTGCAATGTCTACAGAGCTCAAAGTACTGGGATGTTCCTCAATAAGTGTTCGATTTCCAACTTTGTATCAGCTGTTGGATAAACTGACCTGTCCTGAAGTGAGAGGTTGATCTGTGGTCTCCGATAACAAGGCGGCCAGTATGTTCTTTCTAAAAGAAAAGGCAGTTTGTTTTGGAGCTTTAGGTGCACTGACAGCTCTGCCAACATTCTGGAAATCTTGAATGGAAAAGGTTTGCTGTCAAACCTTGACAACCAACTGTAAGACTGCAAGTGTTACTAGCTAACAACTGCTGCCTCTTGATGAACCTGTTTCATCTTTGTTTTGTTGAATTTTCTGGAAAAGAAACCCCATCAACTAGATACTCTTTGCTCATCCCACACCCCAAAGCTGGTTCTATTTCATTCTGTTTCTTGCCCCTCCAGATGAAGACAAACCATGCTAGTACGTCAGCTAAACTACACCATGAAATGCTGGCCAAGTGTGAATTTAGGTTCTGACAATTTACCCTTTGGGTACTATGCAACAGTTCAGTCTGTGCATCTTACGATGACCCCACTTTTAGACTCATCACAGTATCAGGTAAGACCTTCACAGTGCTCATTAATATATTGGGTCAGTAGTTGCTCATTAGCACATGTATCCCTATAGGCAAGAACAGGCATTACACAGCAAGCAGCACTGAGTATCCAAGTGGAAGTTAAGATTAGTGGTAGTAGGATGTTTTACTGAGGTATTGTATTACTATCTGCTCAGAAGTATTAACTTTAACCTCTTTAATACAGTAAAATATTTTAGCTTACAAAAATACTGTATTCAAACAAAATAAGCTAACACAAGTGAAATTATTTTCCTTGAAGGTAAGTTAAGTAAGATTGCAATAATAAAACATTTTGTACATGGAAAAAGCACAATTATATTTTACTGGTTTTGCAGCATTTTTTGCAAAAGGCATAGTAGAAATACTGGTTTGGAGCATTTTTTTTTAAAAAATATTACCTAGATTATTTAATAATGTTTACTATTTTGGTGTTTTAGTTTATCAGCTACCCTTTTATTTAAATCTTTCTTTTTTTTTTTCCAAGGTGAGAGACTTTTACAGACCTGGTGCACAGGTTTGTTAGTCTGTAATAAGGACTCTCTCTGAAGCGTCCACAAATAATTTTATTCGCTGGTCTGAAAGTATAGAGGGGTGGGGTAGGGAGGGACTCAACAATTTCAGACCAAAGTTTAACATTGGATGTTTTGCGTTACACCATTGCTGCCATAACAGCTGCAGCTGTGCAGCCCAAATCCTCCTTAAAGGAGAGTCCCAAAGCAGAACAGTCTCGGGGGCGGCCTGCAGCCAGCCTCCACCGGGGAGGTTCCGCTGCCTCGCCGACAGAAAGCCCCGCGCCGAGGGTGGGTCCCTGGTGCCCGCGCAGGGGGCGGCTGCGGCCTCACCTTCCCTGCGCCCATCAGCCGCAGGAACTTCTGCTTCCGCTCCTCGTTGCCCAGGTCCGCCGCCTCCCAGCTGCGGGAGCCCTGTGGGAACACACGCTCACTGCGCCCGCCCCCGCCGCCGCGCTGGGCCCGAGCGCCGCCTCACTCCCCCCCTCCCCCACCCACCCCAGCCGCCCCGGGGTGCCTCTGCCGGCCGTTATCCCCCGGGGCCGCCGTTAACGCGAGGAAGGGGGCGGCCGGGCAGGCCGCGGCCTTCTCCGCGTCCCGCCGCGGGGCTCCAGCGCCGTACCTGGGCCCCGCCGCGGCCTCCTCCTCTCCCTCCCTCCTTCCCGCCCTCCTCCTCCTCCCGCCTCGAGGCCCCGCGCCCATTTACATCGGGGGAGGCCGCTCGCTTGAGGCCATGGTGGCCCTGGGACTCCCGGGCCGAGCTCATCGCCGCGGCTGGGTGACCGGGCCCCTCTGCCGCCTTCCTGCCGGAGCCGCCCCCTCAGCAGCGGGGGGTCACTGCCCGCCCGGCCGCGGGGCATGCCGGGATCGGTAGTGCTCGCCTGGCCCCTGGCGGCGCAGCGCGGGCAGGCGAGGACTGCCCGTCCCACAGGCCTCCGCGGCGGCCGGGGCCGCCTCTGCCCGCTGATTGGCAGGAGCGCGCGCCGGCCCCGAGCTCCGCCTCAGTAGGGAGGCGGGGGCGGGGCAGTGGCGCGCGGCGGTGGGGGAGGTCGCTGAGGGGGCTCGCGGCGCTGTCCCGGAGCCTGAGGTAATTCCCGCCAAGGGACCGCTGCCCGCAGACGAGCGTCCCAGCGTGGAGGGGGCGACGGTCCCCGCCTGGGTGTGCCGCTGCTGGCGCCTCAGGGTGGGTAACGGTCACCTGGAGCTGGCGACAGCTCCTCTGCCCCCCTCCTGCCTCGCGCCTCAGGTGACGGCCTAGGGACACCGCGAGGTTCCCGCCACTTTCCTCAGCGCCCCGCTCGGGAGCTGGGGCGCCTCTCCCGCTGCTCTTGGTTCGCTTCGGTGCCCGTCCGTGCCGCCCCGGCTCCAGCCGGGCCCGAAATCCCTGTCACGCCGCCCCCGAGTAACGCGGGGGCTGCCCTCCTGCCGGCCGCCCGTCCCCCTGTGTGCGGTCCCGTGTGTGAAGCTCCAGATGTTTCCAGTGAACCCTTCAGTTCCTCTGGCCGCTGGCACCACTGTAGTTCCTGCGGTTCCACTTCCTCCATGTATACGCCATGTACAAAACAAAAGTTTGTTTACAACCCCCAAGTTAGTATTTTCTCATGTATATCTGGCTCAGAGTTAGTTTAATTTGAATGGTTTGCCATTGAATGTTAATGTTCTGGAGTCTTTGCTCAGATTTATTGGATGAGAAGATGCACAGGAGCATCTCTAGGTCTTCTCAGGTTAATGTTAAGAAAATCCCTTCTGTTTTAGTTCCTCAATTACGTAGTCATTTTGTCCACATGATAAAGTTATAGCAGTCCAACTAACGCCAGGAGGTTAAGGTGTGCATTCTGAAATGTGCAAGTGGCGTGTGCCCACTCATCTTGCAGCTTAAACCTGGCTAGTTTAAGGCTAAAGTTGTTTGCTTAAGGATTTTTGTAACTAAAGTGAGGTAAACTACTTGGGAGGAAAACAGGTATGAGCACATTTGAGTGTATGTAGTCTTATTGAAACAATTTCTCTGAGCCTTGTTATTCAGCTGTCACCTGTCATTCTTTTGTAGGACTGAAATACAATGAAAGAAGACTTGATAAAATATTCTGGAAGATGGAGCACAAAAATTCAGCAGATTTAATAATGTAGAGATGTGCTGGTATAGACCTTCCACTCCTGGCAAGGTAGATTCAGAGTCACAGATATACGTAGAATATATTATTTTCAGTTATTTCTTATACAAAACAGCACTAGGAGAGCAATGTTTAAATTCATGTTCTCATTGCACTGCCTGAGTGTGCAAAATCAAATGGAAAGGCACCTGCTTTCTAAAACTTACGTAGTTATTGTTTGACAATGATAGAGAGCAGAAGGGAGCATCAATATGAGAGAATGTTAGATTTACAACTTCAACCTCATTTTAATGTAGATTAATTTCAATTTCAGTATTTAAAAAATGGTTTCTCACAGAAGGGGTGTAAAAATGCAAAAAAATTTAAAAATAACATCAATTAAAATACTCAATGTTTGGAGCAGTATCTAGCAACATTTTTAGTTAATAGGAATCATAATAATCTAATACTAGTGAAATTGTACATTTTCCATTTTTTTAAGTTAAGCTTTTATTACAGTTTCCGTACTATTATGCCTGAAGACCCCTTCCTTAATAAAAACAAGTGTGAAATTTTAGCTTCGTGGCTATAGTTCCCTTATGGGATAAATTGAGAAGGTTTGCCTTTGAAAAAAGAAAGTGCAAGAAAATGAGACTGTTAAACTCTAAATCAGCTGTTATAATTGGGTCTTAGTTGTGGTTTACTGTTAAATTCAAGTCTTTTTCAGGACAACCGAATTGTATTAATGTTTGTATGTCTGACTAAGGGTTTGGTAATTTTGTTTGTGTTTACATTTTGAATAATAATGTGCCGATGATATTTTAGTGAGAGGCTTTTACAGGTTTTTTTTCCTTACTTTATTGCTCACTTGGGATAAAAGTGCTCTGTCTTTGCAGAAAAGAGGTACCTTACTAAACAAATACATCACTAGCATTAAATGGCATCTGTCTGCTTACGGGGTAACTTAAAAGTCCGCCTCACTGCTAATGAAAATGTGGATTCTCTCCAGCAGACTGATTATGTAAAGGTTTCACTTATCTTTATGGAGATATTACTGATAATTCTGAGGATGTGTGACTCATGAGCTTTATATAATTCCAGTAATATTAGTAAATTATAAGAAAGGATTTCTGATAATCCTGTCGTGCTAAGATTCAATGTTATATTTGTATTCTTTTGAACAACTGAGAAATATAATGATTTGCAGGAGAACAAGACAGGCTGGGCTTCTAAGAAGAAACCTGTCTTCTCCAATCTGTGAGGCTATTTTATAAACAAAACAGTAGGTAAGGATCCTGCGCAATATTTCTGTGAGTTTTCCACATTTATTTGACATAGTCCCTCTGAAGAGACCATCCTGGAATTAACATTCAATTTGCAGGACGTGAGATTTTTCATGAAGCAGAAACTGGCTATGATGCAGAAATCAGACCTCAACTGAATTACTATCAGTAGAGCAAAAGCACAGTGGGGAGGAATGTTCAGGTTTGTTGTTGGAGATTAACAGAGAGAGACAATAAGGTGAGAGTGAGATGAGGTAAAATGACAAATAAGGTAACAAATTATAGGTACAATAAGGTACAATTATGCTCTGTCTTAGACTTTTCTATGTACTTCTGCTTCTATAGCGAGCTCCAGTCTCTGGATAAGAACAATCTTTGGGGGTGGAGGGTAGGTGAACACCAGCTCTATTAAGAGGAAAAACAACCTTAATGAAGATTTTCCAACCCAGTCCAATTCCAAGTTTTGAACCTCAGCAATCTGCGTTAGAAAAACTTCCAGGCAGACAAGAGTTTAGGAGAGCCAGGTATGGGAAAGCTGAGGCTTAACTAGATCTTGGGGAAGCAGTTTCATCTTTGAAGAACCTGATGTAGAACTATCAAAAGTTTGGGGATTTTTTGAGCTCTCTGTGTGAAGGTAGGGTAGATTAAAGCAGAACTAGGTCTGATGGCCAAAATAATTTTTTTCATTGTGTAATGTGATAAGGATGTCTTTGCCATGCGGTGACCAACGAAGCTGCATTAATAAAGCTATCACATGGTAACCAGGGCATTGGACAGCCCTGGCTTGAAAATCATGGATTTGGAGCTGAATCTTCCCCTGTTACAGTCCTGGCTCCACCCAAGTACCAAGTGGCCTTTGGCAAATTGTCTCACCTTTCTACTTTATCTGCAAAATCAGGATAATGTATCTACATTTTGGCATTAAGAATTAATTAAGGGTTGCAGAGTATGTGTTCAAAGCAATGTATAAGTGCTAAATATTAGCTGTAGTGTAATTGGACTACAGTGATTTATAATATGCTAACTGACATTGGCATATAAAATAGGATCAATCTCTTCTCAAGTGCTGTGGAATTTTTAATTGTTACTAATGAACTTCTGATATTCAAAGTAGCTATTATGGTGAGACAGGGAATGCTGCCAGTATCTGTCTGTAGGAAAGCTTAACAAGGCAACTACTAAATTTTTTTAGCTTGAAATTAGAAAAAAAGTATGTATGTACACATACACCTACTTTAAGTGCACAGTTTAAATTAAATTTGTTTTAGGCAGAAGACTTTATTTCTTTTTAAATGGAAACAGGACATTATCCTAGCATTTCAAACTGTTCCACCTCTTTCAGCATATTTTAAGCTGAAAATGCTTCTTGGTTTCTGACCAGCTTTGCGTAGTAGTTGTCACTACAATATATATAGGTTGCCGCAGAGAAGAGTAGAAAATATTCTGCATATCTCTGGAGGTGGGTAAATAAATTTTTTTATTGTAATCTGACTTACACAACACGCTTATTCAGTGTGTTTTAAGTGGCCCAATGTCTGGCAAAAGTTCAGTTCCAAGCTTTTGCTAACTTTTGTTTTAAGGGGTTGGGAAGAAGGAGAGACAAGCTAAGAACAAAGAAAGAGATATCGACAGAAGGATTGCTGAGAAGGGAGCATCACTTGAGGGAAGGCAGTCATGGCTGTTAACATTTAAAAAGCCCTTTCAAGGACTAACAAAATAAAAGATAGAGATGTCCTCATCCTGAAATGGCTTTTATATTTCTGAACCTGTTATAAAAGCTTTTCTTAGAACACTTCCCTTCTAAAAACAAAATAGTTTCTATCATAAACAAGACGGGCAGCACATCAATACAAAGACTATCTTCACTTACTTTTATTTCTGGACTAGCAGAACAGGCCATTATTCAATACCACAGAAAAAAGTATGGTTGCCCCAGTTTAACAAATGCAGAAAAAAAACAATGGAGAAATTATGTCCTTCAACCTAGCGCTGTGAAGGCTTCCAGTACCATTGCATGTATTAAGCTTTGTGCTCAATACAAAGATTTTTTTTAAATCCCAATTTTTTTACATCATAAAAGGTATGTTAGGACACCTTTCTCTGGGTGCAGTCCTAGTGGAGACAGGACCCAGGCTGGTTTTATATTAGTGTAGCCAGTCAAGGCCAACTATATATCTTGTATGTGGAGCTGATGTGAACCAGCTACATCAAAATAAGAAAATACAGCGCTTGGCTTCCTCTAAGATTTTTACGTCATATTAGACTGACTAGACCTCTTCATTTACCACAGTACATGCTACAGTGCTAGAATATTGTACCTGAGCAAAAATAGTTTTTATTGCAATAAAGATGTAGCTTTATATATCTCACTTCTTTTCTTTCTTTTTCTTCTGTGCTTGCTAACACATAAAAGCACCAATAAAGGCAAGGCATTTTGCAGAAGCATCTGTCAAATTGAATTATTTTATTGTGAGTCTGAATGATGAGAAAAAATCCTCAGTATTATCAAAATGAATTGTGTTTGTTTAGAGTGAAAACTCTGTAGTTCCTTTGGTATTTCTTCTGTTTCATAATACTTCAAGGAAATGGGAATCTAACATTTCCATCTGTTTCTCTTAGGGTATTTAAGTTATCAGGTAATTTGAAAATGCAGTGGACAAACCACTCCTTCAGTGACTAACACTGCTGAAAAAGGTTAAACAAAATTAACATTGTCCTTTTTTGAGTCTTGTGTTGCTGTGAAAGCCTTTTGACTTTGAAGTCATTTGAAAGTTGTCTGTATCTGGAATTTTTCCCTTCATATAATTATTCCTATTCCTAACACCTTTGAATCTTTTACTGTATGGGCAAAGAGAAATTAGAAGGGAATGTAACTGGTATGGGAAAAACAGTGGCTCTGTGTGTTCTCCTTCCTAACCCTGTATGATTGTAGTAGTTGCTCTTCCCTTGGGACTTTAGTAACATTTGTGGAAGTGGTCAGTGGAAACAAATAAGAGTGTATCTTTATACTGATGATTTTTGCTTGATCCAAAATGGTTTGAGAAAGATTTTAAAGCGGTGGAAAAAATGGGTGTTTTAAGAGTCTGATGTATCTGCACAGCTCCCAAGTCAGAGTACTTTTGAAAATAAATGTTTCTGCTTAACTTTCATTGTAAGTGGAGCACAGACTTTTCATATGCACCCAACGTCCAAACAAACTTTGAAGACTGCTGAGGATTTTTCTTTTCTGACAATATCTTCATCTCCGTGACAGAGCTATATTACAGTACTGTCTGCTGCCACCACATCAGAAAGATTTTTCCTCCTGCAAACACATTTTTGTTAATTTAAAAAAACACTGGAAATTCCCTTAAAGCATTATCTACTACTCTTGCTATATTTGCATATTCTCATAACCCTCACAGAAACATTATCTTCCATCATTTCAAAGCTCAGTAGTCATACGCCTAATCCATTCCCACACATTTACAGGAATTGGTTATTTCCATGAAGAAANGTTTCTTTGTGTTCTGATGAGTTCTATTACTTAAAAGGTAGGCAGCATGTCTCCGTGGCAATGCTGATTTTTGCTCAGTTTAGCTACTGTAAAGTCTTTAGAGTACAAAAGGACATTGTATGCTTTGCTTTGTCCATGTGTGGGGTTCATGGATTATTAATTAAGTATCAGTCACAGCCTATTGGCTTTGAGTGACTGCAATAAACACAAAGACAAAAGGGAAATTCATTACCCTCTTTTACCTGTTTAACACCAACACCTTATTTCTTACATCAGGTCTTTAAAATTAATGTAGTGATCTTTTCAAGCTGTACACTGTATTAATAAACTATAAACTATCTGGCAACTTTACCAAGAACCTACTGTGCATTCTGCCTATACTGAAGTTGACTTTACCATTTTGGTATTCATTCTCTTATCATAAATTACATTAAGTTGCAGGTGCAGTACTGCAGTAATTTATGTACGTTTTGACTTTGACCATAGAAATTTGTAGCCCAAGCATCAGGATATTTTTAATAGTCTGAAATAATAAATTTTAAATAAATTAACCTAGGCATGAGAGATCATGTCCTCTTAAGTTGTGATATTTATGATAAAGACTGTCATGGAACTGTGGTATGCTGCCTAGAGGCAGGACAATGTCCTTTACATTAGGACGGTGGTTGTGACATACAGGCACAGTGTGCCAGGAAGAAAAATATACAGTTCTACTGACTTTATGCCACCTTCCTTATTTTTCTAGGGGCATAAAAGGTGCCTTTTTCTATTTTAAGTAGTGCATTATTTCTAAAGCATTTGGGATCTGAAGTGGGAAGACTTAGTATAAATGCCGTGTATAATGCTGTTAATTTGCTGTGCAAAAGACTGAAGCCTTTGAATGAAAAGCTGAGAAAAGCAAATGTAAGGCTATATGCTGTCCCTAAATAGTTTAGCAAGCACCTAGAGTGTGATACTCATAAATGTTCCTGTATATATCATTGTTAAAACCAGTATGTGTATCATACAAAATCATACCATGTGTGTCATAGAAACATAGAATTATATGGATTGGAAGGGACCACCAGGGGTCATCTAGTCCTACCTCTTGCTCGATGCAGGTCCAGTTAGAGCAGGTTGCACAGGGCCATCTTCAGTCAAGTTGGAATAGCTCCAAGGATGGTGATGATGCCACTGTATTTCTTGGCAATCTGTCCCAGTGTTTGACCACCCTCAAGGTAATTTTTTTTCTTTATATTGAGTTGGAATTTCCCATATTTCAGCTTGTGTCCATTGCCTCTTGTAATGTCACTGCACAGCTCTGCAACGAGCCTTGTTCCACCCTCTTATTGGGCAGTTGCAGGCAGCACCTTCACCTGCTGTTCCCCAGGCTCTGCAAACCCAGCTCTCTCAACTTCTCCTTGTATATCATGCCACAGCTTCCTAGTTGTCTTGGTGTCTCTGCCGGACTTGCTCCACTGTTTCAATATTTGTCTTGTAGTAGGAAGACCAGAGCTGGAGACATTGCTCCCGATGCAGTCTCACAAGTGCCAGAAAGAGGGAAATTGTCAGGTCCCTCAATCTGCCAGCAGTGCTCCTGTTAAAACAGCCCAGGATGCTGTTGGCTGCCTTTGCTGCCAGGGCATACTGCTGGCTCATGATCAGCTTGTTGTCCACGGGGACCTCCATTTTTTTTCTTGCAGATAGTCTTTCTAGCCAGTTGGCCCCAGCCTGTACTGTTGCATGGGGTTATCCCATCTCAGGTGCAGACTCTGCATCTTAAGGTATTGAATTTGTAATNTGATTGTAGTAGTTGCTCCTCCCTTGGGACTTCAGTAACATTTGTGGAAGTGGTCAGTGGAAACAAATAAGAGTGTATCTTTATACTGATGATTTTTGCTTGATCCAAAATGGTTTGAGAAAGATTTTAAAGCGGTGGAAAAAATGGGTGTTTTAAGAGTCTGATGTATCTGCATAGCTCCCAAGTCAGAGTACTTTTGAAAATAAATGTTTCTGCTTAACTTTCATTGTAAGTGGAGCACAGACTTTTCATATGCACCCAACGTCCAAACAAACTTTGAAGACTGCTGAGGATTTTTCTTTTCTGACAATATCTTCATCTCCATGACAGAGCTATATTACAGTACTGTCTGCTGCCACCACATCAGAAAGATTTTTCCTCCTGCAAAAACATTTTTGTTAATTTGTGTCCTACCAGTATATGTTCCAAATATGGGATCATTCATTAACCTTCTTATTGACAGGAACGTATAGGAAAATGAATCAGTTCCACTGCAGCTGGTTTCTTTGTGTTCTGATGAGTTCTATTACTTAAAAGGTAGGCAGCATGTCTCCGTGGCAATGCTGATTTTTGCTCAGTTTAGCTACTGTAAAGTCTTTAGAGTACAAAAGGACATTGTATGCTTTGCTTTGTCCATGTGTGGGGTTCATGGATTATTAATTAAGTATCAGTCACAGCCTATTGGCTTTGAGTGACTGCAATAAACACAAAGACAAAAGGGAAATTCATTACCCTCTTTTACCTGTTTAACACCAACACCTTATTTCTTACATCAAGTCTTTAAAATTAATGTAGTGATCTTTTCAAGCTGTACACTGTATTAATAAACTATAAACTATCTGGCAACTTTACCAAGAACCTACTGTGCATTCTGCCTATACTGAAGTTGACTTTACCATTTTGGTATTCATTCTCTTATCATAAATTACATTAAGTTGCAGGTGCAGTACTGCAGTAATTTATGTACGTTTTGACTTTGACCATAGAAATTTGTAGCCCAAGCATCAGGATATTTTTAATAGTCTGAAATAATAAATTTTAAATAAATTAACCTAGGCATGAGAGATCATGTCCTCTTAAGTTGTGATATTTATGATAAAGACTGTCATGGAACTGTGGTATGCTGCCTAGAGGCAGGACAATGTCCTTTACATTAGGACGGTGGTTGTGACATACAGGCACAGTGTGCCAGGAAGAAAAATATACAGTTCTACTGACTTTATGCCACCTTCCTTATTTTTCTAGGGGCATAAAAGGTGCCTTTTTCTATTTTAAGTAGTGCATTATTTCTAAAGCATTTGGGATCTGAAGTGGGAAGACTTAGTATAAATGCCATGTATAATGCTGTTAATTTGCTGTGCAAAAGACTGAAGCCTTTGAATGAAAAGCTGAGAAAAGCAAATGTAAGGCTATATGCTGTCCCTAAATAGTTTAGCAAGCACCTAGAGTGTGATACTCATAAATGTTCCTGTATATATCATTGTTAAAACCAGTATGTGTATCATACAAAATCATACCATGTGTGTCATAGAAACATAGAATTATATGGATTGGAAGGGACCACCAGGGGTCATCTAGTCCTACCTCTTGCTCGATGCAGGTCCAGTTAGAGCAGGTTGCACAGGGCCATCTTCAGTCAAGTTGGAATAGCTCCAAGGATGGTGATGATGCCACTGTATTTCTTGGCAATCTGTCCCAGTGTTTGACCACCCTCAAGGTAATTTTTTTTCTTTATATTGAGTTGGAATTTCCCATATTTCAGCTTGTGTCCATTGCCTCTTGTAATGTCACTGCACAGCTCTGCAACGAGCCTTGTTCCACCCTCTTATTGGGCAGTTGCAGGCAGCACCTTCACCTGCTGTTCCCCAGGCTCTGCAAACCCAGCTCTCTCAACTTCTCCTTGTATATCATGCCACAGCTTCCTAGTTGTCTTGGTGTCTCTGCCGGACTTGCTCCACTGTTTCAATATTTGTCTTGTAGTAGGAAGACCAGAGCTGGAGACATTGCTCCCGATGCAGTCTCACAAGTGCCAGAAAGAGGGAAATTGTCAGGTCCCTCAATCTGCCAGCAGTGCTCCTGTTAAAACAGCCCAGGATGCTGTTGGCTGCCTTTGCTGCCAGGGCATACTGCTGGCTCATGATCAGCTTGTTGTCCACGGGGACCTCCAGTTTTTTTCTTGCAGATAGTCTTTCTAGCCAGTTGGCCCCAGCCTGTACTGTTGCATGGGGTTAGCCATCTCAGGTGCAGGACTCTGCATCTTAAGGTATTGAATTGTAATTATAGGATTCAGTGTATTGAATTATAATTTTGTGCTAGTAGGAATTAATAGCTTTGAGTTTGTCATGTGGGAGTAGCAGTGGCATGCCTTCTGAATAGCCTAAATAATGCACAATTATGTATAATTTGACTCTCATTTTTGGATAGTCAGTTTAACAAAATCACCTAAAGCTGGTGATGTGTCAGGTGCATCCTGGGATAAATAAATTTCAGAAATCATAGTAAATTGCGAAAAATGGGGTAGTGAATTGTTTCCTGAAAGCAGGTAACTTTTAGACTAGTAATGCTTCATTTACTGTTTTGTAAATTAATAAATAAAGTAGGCTACACTAATCTGGAAGCAAAACCAACACTATTTTGCAGTTATTCTGTTTATTGATCAAATGAATATTTAACTTTTCTTGTTAGATTAATTTAGTGTGGAACACCTTCATACTTTATTCTGAGGATATTGAAACAACATTTGACATTATCCACTGTTGTCATTGTGTGCTGAATGGTTTTCGCATAATGGTTGTTCATGACTAGTGTGCTTCCACGTGTACATAAGTTCTCACACTAAAAGATAACTTAGCCTTTTCTATCATATGTCCACCTTTGTAATAAAATATTTTATTATAATTTAAGAATTTTAGAATTATATGAAAAATTTGGTGGTTGATAACAAGTGGTTTTGGTCTGCGTTTTTTTGACAGTCGTAATAAAGGTAGTTTTCTTTGTGTTATCAAAATCTCCTTTAGAGGTAACAAAAATCTTTACTCTTGTGCCTTTTCCCCACTGTTAATTCATCTGCCCTTTTTAAGAATCTTGGAATTTGTCTGAAATGAGTCTGGGAGGATGAATTCAACAGATCTCTGTCCATGATCTGTTGCAGCTTTCACAAAAGGGCTATATATCTGCAAAGTTGGGAAAATTTGGTCTATTGTAAATTAAACCTCAATGCTAAAGACTCTCAGCTAGGAGACATTATACAGAAAGCCAGCATTTTTGGTGCTGCCTATGATTTTCAGCTGATGACCCCCTTTGCTAATGAAGCATGCAATCCTAATTTGGCATGGGTCAGAGGTAGGACAATCTTCTTGCAGGTGAAATGTCATTTGCCACATTTTGCAGAGTATTAGTCTGAACCTATATTTGGTTGGCACCTGTGCCCCAAAACTGGCATCCCACCTTGTGAGAAGGCAGAATGCCACTCTGACAGATGGGGAGGAATGCGAGCATGCCAGCAAACCAGTGTATGCATCAAGGGGTCACATTTCTCTCCAGCAATGTTGAAATACCGGTACATGCAGAGCTTCTGTATCTGAGGCACACGTGTTTCTTGGCAACGACCAAAATTCCTGCTGAATATCTTGGCACAGTACGTAAGGAAGCTTAGTAAATTTTCATGGCTTTCATAGGGTTTCTACACCATGGGAGCCTACATATAATTTCTGCTAAGAATGGACCTATGAATATAAACAGAAGAGGGAATATATTTTGCAAATTATTCTTTCTTATTAATAGATTAAGAACTGTTAAAATACCATCATAGCTTTCATGGATGATGATTCTTTTGATTAGTTAATGGTTGGTTTATCCTGGTCTGAGAGCAATATAACGTGTGGTTTGGCAATCAACCCAAAATGTGAGTATCACAGCTTAAAGTTCTGCCATTTCTTTTTCATGCTTTATTTTATTTTAACTTAAAAGTAAATTCTGGAATGCCATCACACTTTTGTACTTCATCAAGAAATTAGTTTTTTTCTGTGTTCCCCAAAATGTTATAATGTATTAAAATTAACTCTGGGACATTCTTTTATTTTGCTGAAGGTAATTCTGAATGGTTTATTTCAGTGTTTTTACTTTTTTGCCTCCAGAATTACTGTAAAGCTTTTCTATTTCATCCATTACAGCACAGTGTTTTTCACATTTGAATAGCTGCATCAACATGAATCCTTTATAAGGACCTTAAAAACAAACTTTGCCAAGTCCCAGAATACAGAAGCTAATTCACATCCCAATACTCAGCTGCCTCATGAATAAAGGAGAGTCTGTGCCTGACACTTTGAAGCTGTAGCTGTTAAACCATACAGACTATTTACCTCAATAAATCATTATAAGAAACTAAGGTACAATTATACCCACAGAGAAATAGAATTCAAAACACTGATTTATGTGGTTCAGTGCCTGTTCCCTTTTCCATCATGTTTTGAATTTTATGCATGTTTGTCATCTTTGGCTGCTTCCATGTATCTTTAAACTAATGGGTCTTGCTTTTTTAACATTCCTCATTAGGTTTGTTATTTTACTTTGACATACAGACATGATTTGCACGCTGTACAAAGTTTTGCATTTAAAATTAACTATCTAATTTCTTATGCTATAGACCAAAATGGAAAATGTGAGTAATTTGTTTAAACTAACATATACCCTTCTCTGGTTAATTTGTGACCATCTAAGCTGAAATTCCATATTAGTTAAGATATTTTTTGGTGCTTATTTGTGGGATCTGAAGAGATTGCTGCACAAAGGAATCTATCATTGTGCTTTTCAGAATGTGCCTGGTAATCTAGAGGGTTATCATAAAGAGATGGAAGCCATATGAAGTTACATTTGGAGTTAATTCCTCAATTTCTTTATCCCTTGAAGAGGCAAAATGAATCTGAAAGATAAAAATAAATAAAGTGAAAGCGCTGGCTCAGAGGAAGGAATGTCACTGAAACTGACAAAAAATTCCATATGAAATGGTAGAAGTAAGGTAAATATATCTGGCAAGTGAAGTTTGAGAGCAGCCACAGACTCTTCTAGGCCACCCAAGCCTTTAAGAGCATGCAGTGTTGTCCTACAGAGCAACAGGGTGAGGAGTCATTAATAACCAATAAATGTTCCTTAATAAAACTTCAGAATATTACAAAATATTTAAAAGGAGATTTTAAATATGAACAATACTAAATATACTGCGGTTCCAAGTGCTTTATGCCTTGCTGGTGACTTTGAGCACTGATGCTTAGATACAACTAAACAGTCCTGAGTGAGGGTGTATCATGCAACCGGCCTGATCCCAGTGGTTTGGATTAGAGTAGCACTTGTCTGCACTGTTGAGGAGTTAAAAATCCATTGTTATTTCTGAAGTTATTTATAACATGAAAGTTTTTAGACCATGTGTAACATTCATATATCAAGTTAAAAAAAAGTATATCTGTTGAGGACAGATTTGGCCATTTCAGACTATTTTTGCTTTACAGAGGATAACAGAAATTAGAGTGAGAAGCCTAAAAGCTCATCTGTAAATCTATCTGTATTTTCATTATCTTACACTTAATTTCATAAGATATTAAATTAATACATGAATATGCATATATACTCTCTATATAATACGTGAGTAACAGCACACAATCTTTTGCATGCACTCTGTCATTCACATACATACCTAACTCTTAGACTTTGGTGTGGTTTTGCCTCTCTGAATCTACAGGCATTTTGTGAGGAAATAATATTATACATAAAAATTTCCGTATGCAAACAATGTTATTTATCCATAGAACCATAGAATGATTCCAAAGTTGAAAACTCTTGTAGGTTATTTCATAACCTGTTGCCCAGTATTCCAAGAGTCTATAACATAGGGCTTTTACAGTCTCATAGCATTTTAAATGTTTCTGTCATTATATCCATGTAGTTAACAATGTTTTTATGCTACTGAAGTAGAGGACTGCTTAGAAATATTGATGATGGTGGAATTTAACAAATCAGTGGATATAGTGTTCTACTATCAGCTATTGTGATTGTGCAATATGAGACCTCTCGTATTATCCAGACATAGAGGGACAAAGTTTAGGAATCTGGGAGCAGTAAAGCAGGACAACCACTTATCTCCAGAAAAAAACAGATACATTTATGTTCATTATCAAGTGTATTTCAATCTTGTTTCTGATAGAAACACATCTGCAGTGTCTGTGCCAGTCTGTATCTCAGAAAATGTTGATTTCAGTAGAATTTGACAGCGGAGCAGTGTCTGAAAGTTTCAGGTTTTTATGAGCTTCAGAAAAACTGGTGACTAGATAGGGAGAGTGATCCGAAATGTTTCTCTGTGCAGCTAAAACTGCAGAGTGAATGCAGGAGCATCTATAGCCAACCAGGGAGCTTGTCTTAATTTCTGTATGAATCATATGTTGCGTCTTGCCCAGCTCCTGAGTACCCAGCTGCATTCCCTGGTGAAGCGCTAAAGGGAACCAGAGCTCGTGGTGTTGTTACCCACGGTCAGGGGAAGGTGGAAGGAGAGGCCACAGGATATACATGCAGCAAACGGCAATTACTGCGGCTGGACCCACGTGAGTGTGATACAGCACAAATCAACTAGTAGCCACTCTAGGAACACTTCCATTGCTTACAGAGCAATTTGTTCATTAAAACAATTTATGACTGTTGCAGTTCTATTAATGAAACTAAATATTCTAGGCCTTTGTAATACCTAAATTTTATTTTTCCTCTGTTCTTAGTGCCCTAGAATGGAGATCCCTGCTCAATTGTAAGAATAGCAATGTCACTAATGATTTAAGTTTCTTATTAGATATTTCCATTAAGAAAATTTAAAATTATTAATGTTTTGCATAGTTTTTATATTTCAATGTCAGTACTACCATGTAGCAAAGAGCCATTATATTTTGCAAAATACTGAAAAATCTCATCCTAAGTTGAAAGAAATTCTGGGACATCTTCATCACTTTCTGAAATTTCAAATTTTTACTAGAATTTGTTGGCTCAGGTGACCTTGCATCTTCAGTCTTTCAATTTTCTAAGCACCAAATATAAATGCATCCTGAATGCTATCTAAAAACATCCAAAGTTAGTGACTGTTTGCTGTGAAAATTGAAACACTTGCTATTGGGATGCCACAGGAACTCAGGAAGATGGTTCTGCCAGTAACCGTGCCTTTTTCTGCTCTACTAGAGACTATTATATCTGAAACTTTCCATCAGCTCTAGAATAGTACGTCAAAAATAATAATACTTCAATTTGTAATGAAATCTCTTACAAAATTTCTAAGGGCAATCTACTCTTTCAGATGTGTGTTCTGTTCTAAACACGTGTTCTAGAGCAGCGTAAGTACTTTGGCTATGCATTATGTTTTATTGAAATACTTGTGCAGGTGCAACCTGGGTGTGGATGCAACTTTAATAGCATAAAAGGGCTGTGTTCATATTCCCTAACAAGAGGAACTTCACATGTAGAAAACGACCTTATGATCTCATCACAGTACAGGGCTTCAGCTGATTAAATTAAATCAGTGTAATTAAGCATAACTTTTGTATGTAGACAAATCTTAAGCACTGCATGAACACAGCCCAAGAATAAACTTGCTTAGTTTACAAAACAGACTGTTAGTTGCAGCCTATCACGCAAACAGGGAGAAGAATTTTAAAATAAACTTAATGAGTTAATGATGCAACTCTGTATGTGCTAAGGAGGGCAAGATATGTCCCAGGAAAGCAGTGTGAATGTTAATCTTAGGCACCTGAACCAATTTGTTGGGGTTACTTAGCATGATTTTTTTTGTGGCTAGTTTGCAGAAGTAGTAACAGTAAGAAAGTACAGTTTTCTGCAGTTTTTTTCTAAGCTTTTCTTCTATTAGCAGATGCCTTTCACTCACTGAAACTTTTAAGTTCAAACAAAGGTTCTTTAATTTTAGCAATGATTCTTCAGAACATCCAGGGATTACATATAATAGATTGTGTGTATAGCATGAGCAAACAAAGCATCAATAATAACCTTCTAGCATGGTTTTATCGGATGTACTGATTTACAAGGAAAACAGTTTTGGACTTTTCCCTAAGTCTCGTGGATCACAGATTGCATGTTTAAAAGTGAAAAGGGAGTAGTCAGACAAAGGAAAAGAAACAACATCAAAAGCCTTGAGTTTGCATGAGTTACGCTATGCTGAAATCCTGACCTCAAATCAATAAGAAATCCTTTATCTGACACATATTGAGGGATTATAGACTCAACATTTTAGAGGATGTGTTTGAACAGTATTAATATCAAAACCTTCTGAAAACTCCAGCTGGATTATGAACTGTGTACTGTTTATATCTGTAAGCATAAGCAGCTGAAGAGTTGTTTCAGTCTTATCTGTGCTACAGTTTTGCAAGTATGCTATGTTTATTTCTTAGAAAATAATTATTGAGGAACCATGGGTTGTTTCTATTGGTCAAGTGGTTAAAGGCACAAGAACTAAGAGGTCAGAGTTTTTCTTGCAGTTATGCTACAGACATTCTTTGTGAATGGGGTAAATCAAGTCCTCATCTCTGTGTTTCTCTCTAGGTACAGCAGAGGTTTTATACTGGCAGCACTTGATGGGATATTACAAGATTTGTTTTATTATTTTTGAAAGGTGCAAGTAATTACTTTTAAAGATGCAATATGGCTGCTTTAGATGTTGGGATTTGAAAAATATTTCATAATGGACAATGCTGCTCTTCCAAAAAGGTGATATCTTTCACTGAGTCTGAAAACCACACTGATGGCATGCTGCTTAAGTAGTTGTGTTTTAGATGTCATATAGGTTGGTGGCTGCATTTTAAACTGTTTAAATATCCTTGTTTTGCTGTGAAGAGTGTCAAAGATGATGAACACTTCAAAGCAATAGCCTTTTATTTGGACATTTTGTGAGTTGTGTAACATAATTTAGGACATTTGGAAAAGTGTGTTGGGTAAGCTCTTACCATACATTCTGAGATTTAAGAAAGGGAATAGATACAAATGTGTACTAAATACAAAAAAATAAAAAAAGGAACATGAAAACAGAAGGGATGGAAAATTACTGTAATGAACAAGCCATTGAACTATAACTTGCATGTTATAAACTCAGGGAAAAGCTGTATTTGATTTAGGAGGCACCCATTCAAGAAAGCTTTTTGGAGTCTGCACAGTGTCCTGTCAATTATTTTGTCAGTTTCAACCTGCTGTTCCCTACTGATGGCCAGCTGTCCTTAAACATGGAGAAAAGTGGAGGACCTGGAATTTTAAAAAGGAATTTAGATAATGAATGTCTATTCTCTCCTTGATATTTAGGAGGAAAATGTTTTGTGTATTGAAAAAAACCTGTGTGACATACTTCTTGAATGATACTTATAATATTCCTAAAATTAGTCATCTTTTAATTTTCGTGTCAAATGCAGTAGCAAAGAGCCTTATCAGTGGCGGCAATCTAGCTAATACAAATCAGAACTGTGAACTAGTAAAAGTAAAAAGGAACACTGTTATAATATTCCTTCTGTTTGACAAGTCTATGCATTTTAGTTCGTATATGTGCTTTCTGTTTTTAAATGAACATTCAGAGTGTTCTCCTTGAGCACCACTGTGAAATGAGACTTTTAGTTCTGTTTTACAATGATGGGACTTTTTTTTTTTTCCTAAACAACTCTTTAAATCTATATTTCTTCATATTTATGTCAGGATCAATGAAAACTTTCTGATTTAAGGCCTGACAGAGTTCAAACACACTTCACTTGTGAGGAGGCTTTAACAGGTAAATTTTTAGCATGTCCGGGGCTGTGTAAGTGGAACATACCAGGGACTGTTTATTGTTCTAGCTGGTGCCCTTAGGCAACAGTAACAACAACAAAATCTCTGCTGGACAAAAGAAAGAACAAAACATATAATTTGGTGAAAGATAAATTACAATACTGGGCAAATAAGCCTGCAGAAATACAGCAGAAGAATAAAGGTAGGTTATATCTAAAATAAAATCTTACCTTTAGTTGAAAAATGGTTCTGCATTTACATGTCAGGGAAAGTAGGTACAGCACTGCAGAATTCTTTCAGGGCTTCAGTGGCTCTAGTACTCTATGGACCTCAGCAGAATAAATAGTTTATCTTGTTTAGCATGTCTGCTAAACAGTGTTCGTGTTATTTTAAACTATCATTTTGTGAATACCTGGCCTTAGCAGCAGTTTGATGACTGTAATGGTGATACCTGTGCACATTTGAAAGAGAAGAAAGATGTTGGTCAAAGATTGGAACACAGAGGTGAGAAGGGAAGCTTTGTGTGAAGTTGTGTTAAACCACAGTGCTGAATCTTGGAGCAGGCTTTGATTTCCTTATTTCCATGAGTGTTTTGACCTTCTCCAGTAATACATCTGTACTACTCATCAGTTTTGCTTTGATTGCCACAAAACTAGTGGCTTCTGTCATGGACACAAGGATTAGGATTAGAGAAATAGCACATGAAAGAGAGCATTGCACAGTCTGATGTAGGAAGAGGTGTGTCAGAAAGACCATAAAGAACCCAACTTTTTATTTTGCTCTGCTGGTTCCTGTTAGCTCTCTTTAACAGGCAGTAATTTCACTCATAAGTGCTAGAATGCTGTGAATTGTTTTTAGTTATGCAGGTATTATTTTTGGGATTACAAATGTTAAGACCCTTAAACAAAAAGATATATCTATTAGTCAGATGGAAGGAAAAGGTTTAGTTTATGTTATTGGAAATCTGCTGAACAAATGTTCTTATTTAAAAAAGCTTGTGCCTCTGTATTTTCCTAATGAAAGTCTGAATGAACAGTTCACTAACAGGTAATGAGTGTGGTCAAGCAAGGTATTTTTTTGTTCTTTCAAAGTGTTTTGATTTCTTCAGGGAGTGTACATATCTATGTGTCTATGTGCTATGTATGTATTTGTCTTCCTGTGTCTCCATGCATATAGATACACATCTATACATGCATGTATATAACCAGTTAAGAATGCAAATGTGTGCTCTGATAAAATTATTATAGTGCAGTGGGATTTTATATATATATCTCGTATGCTGTGTATTTCTTTTTGTGTCAGTGTGTGAACTAAGAATTTGGAATGCAATGAGGACATGGGGTTAATGCTAACAAATCGTTTCCCTTGTCATAATTATGTGATTTCAATTTTAAGATGTCAGAGGAAACTTTCAGACTAAATTGTCTTTGCTCACTGGATGAAAATTTGTTACTATAAGTTTTCTTTCAGACACACTGAATGAAAGAAAGCTACTAGTAGCAAGTAAGAGACAAGCTTATGTTGTCTTCTTGGCAGGTGATGCTTGGGACTTCCAGCTTAGCCTATTAATGATCAGATTTTAATTTAAAGAAGTGAGTAAAGGTCCTAAATATCATGTTTATCTCACTCTGAGTTTTAATAAGGCCTAAGACCTGCAGAAAGGCAACCAAAGCCATATGTATGCAGACAGGAATTCTTCTGTGTTAGAGGACAATGTGAGATCTGTTGTACTTCCTGGCTCTGCCATAGTCTTCCTCTGTGACTATGAGCTGTTTGCTTACCTTCTCTTTGACCCACATCCCATACTTTTATTTAGGCATTGCTTTCTTTCCTTTCACCTTCTGTTTCTCATGTCTGTTAAACTTCAGACTGCTCAGGACAGAATCTGCCTTTTACTGTATGTCTTCTAGCTGTATGAACAGTGCCTGGTAGAATGGGATGCAGTTGTGGGCTAGGATTTCTAGTCTTCAGTCATTTTGTAACACAGCTAAAAAGGACTAAATTTATTATGTTGAGGCCATAAAAATGGATTCTGAAAGTTGAACTGTTGAGCAATTGAAGAGAGACAACATAATCTTTTAGATCTGTAATGACATTAGCATAGAGGCAAAGGCTATTTTTTCTTTTTGATAGTGGTTTTGTTTGTAACTTACTTTGTTGTTCTTGGATAGCCATATCATTTAATTTGTTCTCAATGAAGTTAATATTCACAATATTATTAAAAGAACAACTATTTTTTTGAGTACTTTGTATTTTTTCTTGGTGAAAAAAAAGGTAAGGAATTTTAAATCTAAGGTTACTGATTACTGATTTGTAAGTGTGTGATAATATATTGAAGTAAATTAAAGTTGCAACATGAAAGGCAAATATTATTGTATATTTTTTTTGCAATCCACTTTAATGAAGTCTCTGTGTGTAATAGATACTTGGAAGCAAGGGATAAAGTAATTGATAGTGAAATTGTTTACTTGATTTATAAACCACCTTTCTAACTTTAGTTCACAAACTTCTGGTCAGAAAAATTACTTGAAAATGTTTTTCTTGGTAAAGGCTAATATAATAAAGTACAGTGCCTACTGGAATTATGTGTATCTGTTATTTCTGTATGTTATGAGCAACAAATTGGAACTCTAACTGTTTCCATTTTAAAGTACAACTTTTCAACATGTAAATAGACAACTGCTGTATTTTTAAAATTACTTTAAAATTGTAAGACCAAAAGACAGTCTGTAACTATGTGTAATTCAATTAAGAATTCTCAACTTCAAATGTTCAAACTTATAATTCCTGAGAAACATACAGAGGATATGTGTATTTGAAAGTACTTTTAATGGTTGTGCAGGAAAAAAAAATATTTATGCCTAGTGCAGAACAGCATCCATGAAAAATGAACCTTCACTGTAGAACAGTTTAAAGTTTACACACTGCCTATAAGCAACATAGTTCATATTCTTGCATTGTAATGAGTTGATGCATAATCCTAGTGACAGTTTAGGATGGAGGAATATGTTTGGGCTTTTCTTTGTTCTCTAGCGATTTAACCTTTTATGTCTTTCCATAGGAGAGCTAATGAGTGAGCTGAACATGACTTCAGTCTGTTAAAAAGAACAACCTTACTTTCTAGTGTCCTGGCATGTTGATTATCTACTTCACAGTTTTTATGAGGCAATTTAAACTTGCTGCACTGATATGCATTTGCAAATCTTAAATTCACTGTGATTTCTTTTAATGGATTATGTTCTAGTATCTTTGTGCTGTTAAGATGAAACTATGCCTTTTTTTCAATTTTTCTTTTTT